>JASDQU011029642.1:8585-28882 GCA_032191745.1 Picea mariana
GGCCTTTATTACAGGGAAAATATATTATTCTACCTACGTGAGGGGTTAGGGAGTTTAGGTCCCTAACACATAATCCTAGATTAAGGGATTATGGTTTTGGTAGATGCGAAATACCTAAAATATTTTGTATTTATTGTATTGCAAATGATAAAATTAATACAATGAAGAGTTGAGAGGTGTGGCACCAAGTAAGGATAGTTTTTTCTCGGTTAAGGGTATCCAATGTAAATATTTCTATACTATGTGTATTGGCCATTGAATACTTTATGTTTTTCTTAAAAAATTGTATGCATTGCTTTACTTCATAGTTTTAAAACTTAGATGTGTTATCAGAGCATTTTTTTTGTCTTCAGGGGGATTCCTTTGTTGTTGAGGGTTTGTATTGGTCTTGATAGATGAAGTTTATATTGGGTCTATGATAAACGTGGGTTTAGTCGAAGCCTTGCAGTGGTGATTCATGTGTTTAAAGATAATGGAAAATAGTTCTAGAATCAAGATTGAGAAGTTCAATGGTAAAAACTTTGAGCTATGGAAGATCAAGATGGAGGACCTTATTGTAGATAAATAACAATGGATCGTTGTGGATCCCGGTACACGATATACTAGTACACAACCTAATGGTACACAAAATACTAGTACACAAACTATTGGCACAGAAACTACTAGTACTCAATCTACTGGTCTCTTGAAAGAAGATTGGGAGAAGATGGATAGAAGAGGAAGGAGTATGATTCGACTCTTCCTAACAGATTTGGTTTTACTGAATGTGTTGGGAAAATATACAACCAAGGAACTATGGGAATAGTTGAGGAATTTGTATCAATTAAATTCCCTCGTAAACAAGTTTTTTCTTAGAAAGAGGTTATATCATCTTAGGATGGAAGATGGAGATTCTTTGAAAGATCATCTAAATGCCTTCGATACTCTGGCAAGTCAACTTGGATATGTTAATATTATTCTTGCAGAAGAATATAAGAGTATTACTTTGCTATTTTCTTTTCCAGACTCTTGGGATAATATGGTTCTAGAAAGTGATAGTACCACTCAATCTGCATTGAAGTATGAAGATGTAGTTTCATTCTTTTACCAGAAGAGATGAGGCATAAAAGCATGGATAGTCATAGAACAAATGCTTTATTTGTAAGAGTTCATCCCAAATATAGGGATACAAATAATTCTTTGGGGGGGAGATCTAAATCTAAAAGTAGGTCTAAATCCCTAGGAAAATATTTGAGGAAATGATGGAAATGTGGTAAAGTTGGGAATTATAAGAAAGATTGCAGGTCAAAGAAGGTTGATAAAGAAAATGGATCTGATGATATATCTTCCACAGAGGAAAAAACCTCCATAGAAGAAGAAGGTGTTGTTTACCTGGCATCTACAAGTACACATGCATATTGTGATGTATGGTTGATCGAATAAGGTGCATCATTTCATATGACTCCTCACGGGGAGTGGTTCAATGAATATGAAAAGTATGATGGTGGTTATCCCACCTAGGAGATGAATGGACTACCAAAATCATGGGACGTGGAAGGATTAAGTTGTTGCTGAAAGATGGAAGGATTGGAACTCTCCCTGGAGTTATACACATTCCATAGCTATCCAGGAGCCTAATATTCATAATTAAGTTGGATGATGCAAGAGTCGATACTTTATTTGGAAAGGGAACTTGCAAGATGGTAGGAGGAGAAATATTGTTGATGAGGGGAGTTCAGTGTGGAACTATGTACAATTTATTGGGAGAAAGTTATTCTAATGGGTGTAGCCGTTCTATTGTCCTTGAGAAAATAAATAAATGAGATATGATCCATACTAGCCCTAGAAATAAGACCATGTTGTGGAATCAAAGATTGGGACATATTGGAGAAAAAGGACTTCAAACACTACATGATAAAGGTACGGTTTAAGGTATGTCTAATTGCACCATGGATTTGATTTCTATGAACATTTCATATATGGTAAACAAAATCGATTAATATTCACATTTGGTGCTACAAGAGCAAAGGGGATCTTAGAGTTGATACAAAGTGATGTGTTTGGACCTATTCCTATTCCATGACTAGGTAAATCTATGTATTATGTTTCATTCATAGATGATTTCTCAAGGAACACATGGATTTATTTTCTTATGGAGAAATATGAGGTATTTGATAAGCTTAAATATTTTGAGGTTGTGGTAGAAAAATTATACAGAGAAGAAAATAAAGGTGTTGAGGACAGATAATGGTGGATAATTATGCGGGAATGAATTCAAAGAGTTTTGTAAGAAGTGCAGTATATAAGGGTAGAAGACTACTCCATACACACCTCAACAGAATAGGGTTGTAGAAAGGATGAATAAGAAACTGATGGAAAAATAAAGTAGCATGCTTAGTGGTGTCAGATTAGGATAGGAATTCTTTGTAGAGGCAATGGGTATGCATGTTACCTAGTAAATAAATCATGTTCATCAGTGTTGGTGGAAAAAACTTAGCATGAGGTATGGACTAGTAAGAAAACCTTTCTTGAACATATTAGAGTGTTTGGTTGTGATGCTTATGTACATGTTCCAAAGGAAAATAGGAGTAAGTTGGATAATAAAGATGAAAAGTGTATCTTTATTGGTTATAAAGATGGTATGAAAGGTTATAAGCTTTGGAACCCAAAAACTAAGAAGATTGTTTACAATTGGGATATTGTTTTTAGAGAGATTAAATATATTCTCAAACATGAATTCCTACCAATGCAAGAAAAACCTAAGAAAATACAGTTTGAGTTGGATGATGCAAAATATGAATCAACAGAAGAAGATGAATCAAAAGAAGAAGAACCTCATACTCCAATATTGAGGAGATCAATGACGGAATGAAGGAAACCAGAAAGGTATAGTCCACCTAATTTTTGAGCTAATTTTTCTTTATCTATTACTGATGATGATCGCAAAACTATCAAGGAAGCAATGAGTTCAAAGGATAGTAAAATCTGGAAGAAGGCCATGATTGAAGATGTTATAAAAATAGAATCGCGGAGCAATAAAATAAAAAAAATGTGGAAGTAAAACAAAGAAGATATAGATTACAATAGAGACACAGATATATGTGGTTCACCCAATGTGGGATACATCTGCCAGGTAAATTGTCAGGTCCTTATTTATTATTATTCAAAAAAATGAAGGGATAAAACATGTAGCACACCCACTTTAACTTCCTCTTCTTTCTCTCACAATATCCTCTCTTAGAATACGATATTCGCGATAATACACAACCGCAATACAATTCCCTCATAAAAGAGGGTTTCCTTCTAGGAAAAAAATCCCTCATAACTTCTATCGTTAGATCTGTGACCTTATAATGAATGTTCCAAATTGAATATGAAATTACAATATTTTACAAGGCAAGTTTCCTTCAAGGGCTTCGCCCCTGGACCCCACAAGGGGGAAATCCCCCCGTGTAGAACGGTGTATATTATTCATGGGGTATAAACATGGATTGAAGACAAAGACCTCTAAATCAAGAAGATAATTAGGCTCCACAACCAATAAAAGAGATAGATGCCTTGGATAAAAATGAGGTATGGGATCCAGTTGAGTTACAAATTGAAAGAAATTCCATTGGAAGCAAAATGGGTGTTTAAGAAGAAGTTGAATGTAGAAGGAAAAGTGGAGAAATGCAGAGATGGATTAGTAGCAAAAGGTTATTCCCAAGTAGAGGGAATTGACTTTGGTGAAATTTTTCTCCTGTTGCCAAGTTAAATTCTATTATATTTGTTTTATCTATTGCTGCTACTTTTGGTTTTGAAGTACAACATATGGATGTGAAGAAAACATTCATGCATGGTGTACAATATTCATGGGGTATAAACACAACTTGAAGAAAAACACCTCTAAATCAGGAAGATAATCAACCTCCACAACCAACAATATCCCACTTGGAGACTGATCACAACAACTCCATTGTTGATGACCTTTTGGACTATGATCCACCTTATACCTAGAAAATTTATGATCTTCATCATCATGCTTGAAGGCCAACTGAAACTGATAAAGAACTCAGTTTCTCCCTAGTTACTCCCTTTGTTAACATGTTTGCAGGATCCTGGCTAGTATGTATCTTTTCCAACTTCAAATGTCCATCTTCCAATATGGATCGTGTGAAATGGTACCTGAGTTGTATATGCTTAATATTTGAATGGAAGGTTGATTTATTTCCAAGATATATGGCACTCTCACTGTCACAATACAACCTGCTATTATCCTACTTATTTCCCAATTCCTCCATAAAACTCTGTAACCAAATCATTTCTTTACTAGCCTCTGTAGCAGCAACATACTCTACTTCTGTTGTTGAAAGTGAAATAATATATTGTAGTTTTAAAATCCAACTTACTATTGTTCCACGTAAAGTAAAAGCATACCATGTGGTGATCCTTTTGCTATCTTTATCACTTGCCATATTTGAATCAACATATCCCTATAGAACAATGTTTGAACCTCCAAAACATAATACATGAGTAGAAGTACCTCTCAAATACCTGAGAATCCACTTACTTCCTCCCAATGTTCTTTACCTGGATTTTTCATATACCTGCTCACAATTCCCATTGCATGTGCAATATCTGTTCTTGTGCAAACCATCACATACATCAAGTTGCCAACTATTGATGAATAAGGGACCCTGGACATGTATTTTATCTCCTCCCATGTCTTGGGACACATTTCCTTAGTTAATTTGAAATGGTTGGCCAAATGTGTACTAACCAGTTTTGCATTCTTCATTCTAAACCCCTCCAACACATTCTCTATGTACTCACCCTGAGACATTGTCAATTTGTGATTTTTCCTATCTCTTCTTATTCTCATACCAAGGATTTTATTTACAACACCCAAATCCTTCATCGCAAATGAATTAGCTAATTTCTTCTTGAGAAATTTTTTATCCTGCATATTAGACCCTACAACAAGCATGTCATCTACATACAATAGAAAGATAATATAACTTCCATTTTCTATCTTTTTAAAATAAATAGAGTGATCAAAATGAAATCTACTATAACCTTGTTCTGTCATAAACCTATCAAACTACAAATACTTGTCTTGGAGCTTGCTTTAGGAAATACAAGCTCCTCTTCAACCTGCATACCAATTTTTCCATCCCTTTGACCTCATGCCCCCATGGCTTCTACATATAAATATCTTCATCCAAATCCACATGGAGAAAAGTTGTTTTTACATCTGACTATTCAAGATGAAAATATTCTACTGCCACAAGACTTAAAATAGTCCTAATTGAAGTCATTTTAACAATAGGATAAAAAAATTCATCAAAATCTATACCTTTCTTTTGCACAAACCCCTTTACAACAAGTCTAGCCTTGTACCTCTTTTTTTCTCCATCTTTTTCCTTCAACCTATAAAACCATTTATTCTACAATTCTCTTTTTCATGCAGGAAAATGAACCAAGTCCAAAGTCTTGTTATTTACCAAGGAATCCATTTCATCTTTCATGCCTTTCTCCCACTTCCTTTTATTTCCTACCTACATTGCCTCTTCGTAACTTTTTGGTTCACCAGAATCAATCAATAATAAATAGTACAATGAAGGAGAGTATCGTTCAGGGGGTCTAGTTAACCTGGTAGATCTTATAAAAACACTTGCATTAGTTCGAGGTACTTGTTTCTCATGTTGTTGTACATTTTTATTTTCTAGTACCTTTGGAATTTCTTTTTCAGTGATCTCATCAAGCACCATGTATTCTGGTTTTTCTTTTTTTTGTTTCCTTCCCTGCAACTGATCCTTTTACATTACTTTCTCATTGAATACGACATATCTACTCCTAATTATTTTGTGATTTTCATAATTCGATAAGTGATAAACAAAATCATTAACACCTTATCCAATAAAGGTACTCTTCTTGTATTTTTCCTCAAGCTTTGTTCTATTTTCTTTATCAATATGGACAAATGATTCACAACCAAAATCCTTCAAAAAATAATTGTTTACCTTTTTTTCCTGTCCATTCCTCCTCTGGAATTCCACCATACAAAGAACTTGAAGGTCCTCTGTTTATTAAGTAAACAACAATATCTACAACATCTTCCCAGAACTGTAACAACAACCCAACATGCAATCTCATACTCCTTGCACGCTCCATGATTATCCTGGTCATCCTTCCTGACACTCCATTTTCTTGTGGTGTTCCTAGAATTGTCTTCTCTCTACGAATCCCATGGTATGAACAATAATAATCATACTCCTTGATGCAATATTCACCTCCATTGTATGATTTGAGACACTTCAACCCTTTTCATGTCTCATTCTTAACCAAATCTTTCCATTTATTAAAAGTATCAAAAACATCATACTTTTGTTGAATGCAATAAACCCAAGTTTTTCTAGTTGCATCATCAATAAAAGTAACATAATAATGAGATCCACCAAGAGAAGATACCTGAACTGGTCCCCATACATATGTATGCACAATCTCTAACATTTCACTCTTCTTTTCTTTTCCGACTCTAAGAAATCTAACTCTCTTATGTTTTCCATAAACACAATACTCATAGGAATCCAAATCAATTTGTTTAATATATGGAAACAAATTTCTTTTGTGAAGTATATGCATCCCCTTCTCACTCATGTGTCCAATCCTATGATGACACAGTGTTGTATCCACTCCTGTAGAAGCTAAGGAGATAGAAGAGTCAGTATTACCAGTACATAAATACAATGTACCTACCTTCTCTCATTTTGTTATCACCAATGATGTTTTGGTGACCTTCCACGCCTTATCTGTAAATATAGATATACAACCTTCACTTTCCAACTTCCCAGTTGAAATTAGATTTTTTCTTAGATCCAGAACATTTATTAATCCTTTGAAAAACCATTGGATTCCAATCTTTTTCTTTATTTGTACCTTTCTCATTCCAACAATTTTGCATGGTGCATCATCACCCAAATGAACCTGTCCAAAATCACCTTAAACATAATCTAGAAAATGTTTCCTATGGGGTGTGGAATGAAATGAAGCCCTTGAATATACTACCTGATACTCAGAAATATTATCTAAAAAAATAATCAAAGCATCCTGTAACACATCACCTGTTACATTTTCTTATTGATTTTTCTCTTGTTGTCCATCGCTTTGTTTCTTTGGAGCTCTGTAGTCTTTCTTTAGATGTCCTTTCTTCCCACAATTCCAGCACTCTATCTTTTCCAAACTGGATTTGGATATGCCCTTCCCATAATTCCCACGGTTCCCTGAGCCCTTTCCTCCATCCTTTTGTCTTCCCCTGTTCTCCACAATCAATGCATTACCTGATGTCTCACATGTGTTTTTCTGTCGCATTTCCTTTCTAAGGATAACACCAACAACATCATCAAATTTTAGAGTGTTTCAACCAGAGACAAAGTTACTTACATCCATGACCAAGCCATTCCAACTTTCTATCAATCAGAACAAGATTAGAAGAGCCCCGACCTCATCATCAAAGTCCACTTTTACAGAACTTAGCTGATTAATAGCCGTATTAAATTCATTTAAATTATCTGCAACAAACCCATCTTCTGACATATTCATATTAAATAATCGCTTCATTAGAAATACCTTATTGGACATTGAGGGTTTTCCATACAGTTTATCTAATGTGTCTATCATCTCCTTCGTTGTCTTTACTTTTTAAATATTGAAAGCCACCAACGCTACTAGACTCAGTCATATCATTCCTAGTGCCTTTCTATCAAGAACCTCCCATTCTTCATCCTTCATGTCCATCAAATTCTTTTCTATTCCACCCAATGGTAGGAATAGATCCTTCTGATATAAATAATCGTCCATCTTCATCTTCCTTAACTAGTAGTTTTGGCCGCTAAATTTCTCGACCCTAAACTTTCCATCTTCCGCCATTGCTCCCACTTGAACGAGGAACCCTTTTTACTTGTGAGTTACCTTTCATTATGATACTAGTTTTTAGAAAAACAGGATCGTGGAGCAATAAAATAAAATAAAAATGGAAATAAAGCACAGAAGATACACAATACAATAGAAACATAGATATATATGGTTCACCCAGTGTGGGCTACGTCTACCAAATAAATTTCCAGGTCCTTTATTATTTTTGAACAAAATGAAGGGATATAACCTACAACACACCAGTTGTAACTTCCTCTTATTTATCTCACAGTATCCTCTCTCATAATATAATATTCATGATAATACACAGTCGCAGTTCAATTCCCTCATAAAATAAGTTTTCCTTCTAGGGAAAAAAATTCCTAAAATAACTTTTACCATCAGATCTGTGACCTCATAATGAATGGTCCAGATTGACTATGAAATTACAATATTTTAGAAGTCAATTTTTCCTCTAGGGGGCCACTAGCCCTCGAACCCTGTAAGGGGGTAAGCCCCCCTTGAGCCCCCCCCCTCCACATGTGGAGGGGTGTATAATATTCATGGAATATAAACATGGATTGAAGACAAAGACTTCTGAATTAGGCAGATAATCATCCTCCACAACCAACATAAAAGATAGATTCCTTGGATAAGAATGAGGCATGGGATCTAGTTGAGTTATCGATTGGAACAAAGGCCATTGGCAGCAAATGGTTGTTTAAGAAGAAGTTGAATGTAGACGGAAAAGTGGAGAAATAAAAATCTCGATTAGTAGAAAAAGTTTATTCCCGGGTAGAGGAAATTGACTTTGGTGAAATTTTTTCTCATGTTTCGAAGTTAAATTCTATTATATTTGTTTTATTTGTTGCTACTAATTTTGATTTTGAAGTAGAACATATGGATGTGAAGACAAAATTCCTACATGGGTATCTAGAAGAAAAAATCTACATGAAGCAATGAGAAGGTTTTGCAGTGAAGGGAAAGAAAGAATTGGTCTTTAAGCTAAAGAAGACACTATATGGTTTGAAGCAATCACCTAGGACATGGTACCAAAAGTCTGACACATACATCCTTGGACTAGTATTTGTGAGAAGAAGGGATAATCACTTTGTATATTTCAATAAAGTTGCAAATCAATTTATTTATGTAGTGTTGTATGTCAATGACATGTTTTTGGTAGGAAATACCAAGGATGTTATCAAGGAGGTGAAATTGAATCTATCCTCCAAATTTGAGATGAAGGATCTCAATGTTGCTAACTTCATTATGGGAATGGATATTAAAAGAGACCATGAAAGAAGGAAACTATGGTTAAATTAGATAAAATATGTTGAGACGATATTACAGAGGTTTAATATGTCGGAAAGTAAATTAGCCAAGGTTCCTATTCTTGTAGGTGTAACTTTATATGTAGATCAATGTACTAAGACACACAAAGAGGAAGAGGACATGTCCCATATTCCATATGCTAGTACGATTGGCGTTTTGATCTATGCAATGGTTTGTACTAGACCAGACATTACACATGCAGTAGGAGTTTTGAGCAGGTATATGTCAAAACCAGTGAAGGAGCATTAGACAACAGTAAAGTGGGTTTTCAAGTATTTGTGTGGCACTTCTAGTTATGGATTGTGTTACCAAGGAATACTAGGATTGGACAGAGTGTTCGACATATATGGGTTTGTTGATGCATACTGGGCTAGAGATATGGATCAAAAAAGATCTACAAGGGGGTATGTGTTTAAGCTATTTGGAGGAGCAAACAGTTGGATGAGAAAAGGAAATGTTGTAGTGGCACTATCAACTACAAGTTGAACACATAGTAGCCACTCATGCAAGCAAGGAAGTAGTATGGTTATAGATATTGTTTTCAAGTATTGCATTGGTACAACAAGTAGTAAGGTTATATTGTGTGAGTCAAAATGCAATATTCCTGCCAATGAACCCAAATTATCATTCAAAGAAAAATCATATTGATGTTCAGTGTCACTTTGTGAGAGACATGGTTAAAGACAAGAAGGTGTTGCTAGAGAAGGTTGGCACTTTGAAGAATGTTGCATATTCATAGACAAAGTCTGTAAGCTCCAAGAAGTTCTCCTAGTGTAGACAAACATTGGGTATTGTTGCCATACATTATTGACTATGTAATCATGTGACCCCTTGTATGCAGATAAAAAAAAAAGTGGGAGAATGTTGGGTAGGTGTTATATTATTTGCATGTGTGTGGGTAGGTGCATCAAATTTGATGATTGCATCTGACGATCCCTCCCCAATAGTGATGTTTGTGTCGTGTGTGTCAGGCTCTTTCCTAGGGGGGTATCAAGGGGGGGAATGATCCCCCCCCCCCACCGGTTACGTAGAGCGTTCAGATCCAGGCATTAGTGCATAGCTGAAAAGGTTTGAGGTAGTGCCCTAAAATTTGTTTTTGGGCAGTTTTTGTTATTTTACCATTTTTCTCTATTTTTAGCGATTTTCTAAATTAATTCGGATTAAAGGATTAGGGTTTTGGTAGATAAAAAATAACTAAAATATTGTGTATGTATTGTATTTCGAATGCTGAAATTAATACAATGCAGAGTTGAGAGGTGTGGCACCAAGGAAGACCGGTTTTCTCCCGGTTAAGGGTGTCCAACATAAATCTTCATGCACTATGTGCATGAGCCATTGATTACTTTCTATTTTTCTTAAGAATATGTATGCATTACTTTTTTTCACATATGTAAAAATTACACTCATCGTCACTAGCGATGACCCAAAACTTTTAAACCATGTGAAAACCAACCTTAAGAAAAAAATTGAAATGACTGNAGGAAGGAATATTTATTTCTAAGTCTAAGTATACTTTTGACCTTGTTTGTTTCTTTCACATGGAAGATTCAAAACCATCCCCTTCTCCCTTTGAATCTGGAGTCAAACTTGTTGCCACTTGTACCTCTCGTGAAGTTGATGCCACTTTGTATCATTAGTTAGTTGGTATCCTCTTATACTTGACTCATACTCATCCTAATATTTTCTTGTTTGTTGGTATTGTTTCCTGGTATATGAAAACACCCCATGAAATCCATTGGAAAGCAGCTAAAAGAATATTTTAGTATGTCCATAGTATAGTTTAGTTTGGGATACATTATAGTTTAGGGGGGACTTCTTTATTGGTTTGTTTCACTGATTCAGATTGGGCCAGTGACCCTAATGATCAAAATTCTATTGCAGGTTATGTTTTTAGCCTTGGTTCAAGACATATCACTTGGGTCTGTAAGAAACAACATGATATTTCTCTTTATTTAGCAGAATCAGAGTATCGAGTAGAAGTTAATGCAAGTTAGGAAGCCTTATGGCTTTGGAAAATCCTTTCATATTTTGGATTCCAACAACAACATCTGACCAACCTATGGTGTGAAAATGAGAGTTCCATCAAGATTTCCAAATCCATATCAGCAGTAGCGCAACAAACACATCAAGATACTCATGCACGTCATCAACAATCCCATTCATGATCAAGTTATTGAAGTGCTCTTCTGCCCTACAAAAGATCAAGTTGCAGACATTTTCACAGTCTCTTATAGAATCAAAGTTTTCCAAACTTCGATCTATGTTAGGAGTTCAGGAGGTTATCATTAAGGGGGAATAGGCTCTAATGCATCCTTCCTTCTCCTATCGTGTCACCTTTGTAAATCCTTCAATCCTATTTGAAGTTGTTCTTAAGGGGTGATGTTAGAATATTTAGACACTTAGGAATTAGTTAAGATCAACTTGGTGTAATGTGTCGTTAGGTAAAAGTGTGTTTCTTTAGTATGCATTAGTATGCATCTGTAGTTAGGAAATCCAACAGTCATGATATGTTCCCAACATAGAGTGATCTGACGGTTCATATTATTCTCGATCTTAATGGTTGCATTGATCCATAGCTTAGCACCCAGTTGGCCCATGATCTCTATTTAGAGAGAATGGAGGGTCATTTGTTGATGATCGATTGTGACAAACTCTCTTGTAAATATCTATGTAATGTTTTCTTTTTCATTAATAAATTGCTCCAAGTGGCCACGTTGGCTAGCGTTGTGGATGTTTCCCCATAGGGTTTTTACCACGTGAAAACATTGGTGTGTTGATCTTTGATCTAGTTGTGTGAGTGGTTACTAAAGGTGCTCATTCTCTATTGGAACACCTATGTTTTTGAACAATAATTTCAAGGATATAATGACTTTAATAATTAAAAAAAAATATTAACATTATAAATTTTGGAAAAATATCCCTGCATAAGAACAATGTGTTCTCTGAAATTCTTCTATTTTTTTAAATGAACTTCCATCATTCAGATACTCAAAACCTACACAAACAAAAACATATGCATTATATTTTACATAAAAAAATAACATACCATTATTAGAAAAACTAAAAATTGACATAGTCATACACAAATTCTATAAATAAAATTTATATATTTGGAAAGTTAATTCAATTTCCTACATTTCATCATTTAGACCATATTCAAATTTATTGTGAAAGTATCTTGAATCATCACTCCAAGTTAATAGATTGGTGTATTTCCATGTTTTCATTCCCATTAATTTGTCACGAGAGACCATCATTAACTTGCATCCACCCAACAATACTAATTATTTAAACATGTTAATCTTTTATCATTTTGATAACTAGAACACCAAAAATGTAGTGGACATCAATCCAAGCCCCATATATACAATTGTAGCACTTGGATGTAAGTGTGTGAGATAGAATTATTGAATAATGAAGGAAGCAAAAAATAATAGGATTTGTATAAAAAAAGATGGAACTTGAAACCCATAAGATGATGTTAATAATGAATATGGAAGCCCTACATTTGGTTGAGAAACCGATAGCATTTGGCCATATTCATCAGTCACCTCTTTGTAAATGGGGTATCATTTAGAAACTCTCCAACCATGATTTTCTTACTGCAATTATTTACCCATCAAACCCAACAAAATGTGGAAACAAAACACCATGAGGGAAATTTCATATTTTCTCTAATCAATTTTCTTTGCTTGTCGCATCCTTTCATTAGATTTACCTTCCTTTTCCTGTACAAATAGAATTTTTTATTTTTTTTGTTGGTCTTTAGATCATACACAATGATACCATACTAGAGAGCTCATCATCCTCTAAGTTTTATGTCTTTCCTTTGAAATGAAATTGTTTGTATAGATGTCTTCTCACCCTCTCTTGGATCATGCATTAAAAATAATTGTGAAGGAAACTAAAATCAGGTTAGCCATGAGGGTCTAATTATTAACGATGGAATGGGTATAACCACTTTCACCAGTAATACTTAAAAGGCTAGTTTGTTCAACTAAATTAAGGAAGTATTTAAATGAAATCCTGACTTAAATAACAATCAAGGGTGAATAATTCAAAAATTTTAAGTCAGATTATGGCCTCTCAGTTGAATAATCTTAGGCCACATCACTTGTTTTTAAACTATCTTTTATCTATAACAAATTTAATGATATATGATTGAAATGGCATACCTATTATAACAAAATTGTCATGTCCCCATGTTGATTTCTAGAATGTTGAGATTAAAGTTTTCATCTCACGATTTTTTTCCATCATTAATATATCAAAGAATGACGTGAGGGTAAATAATCCCCCGAGCTACTCTGGATATGATTTTATAATATTTTTATCAATCAAGGATTTGACGTCTTTCTTGATTTCCTCCCATCAAACAAATATATTTATTATATTTGAACAAGAGAATTATATAAGCAACAACGGCTTGTATATAGAAAGAACCCACCAAAGACAACTTTTCAAGGTTATTCAAGCATGCCATTGACTATGCTTGTATGATTTCATCATCAATGGAGCTAGAAAATACTTCAAATACCTCAAAATATAGAAACCCAACAACCTCTATAGTGTAATGAAGATAAACTTTTGTGCTTCTTGCAACAAGATGCAAGGGAGTGGCACATCCTCCATATGTTTCAAAACTGAGAAACCCAACAACCTCAATAGCATGATCAATCTGCAATTTTACGCTGATTGCAACAAGATGCAAGTGAGTAGACATGTACAACATTGTTGCATAAGGAAAATTTGTGGAAGTGGAGGAGTTGAATATTGGCAACTACTAAGCACCCATAAATGTTGAGGAATACTGCACATAGACATTGGATCTAATTTTATTTGTGTTGATGATATATTAATATAGTCATCATATGAACAACTAACTATGTCATGCACATTATTACATAAATATGGTTAGCTCATACACCCATAAACAAATTCCATCCTTACATGTTCAACTTAAAAAAAATTGTTGGGAGCGGCAGAGGGTTTTATGGATATGGTGGAGACAATTTGTGCAGGTCTGGCATTTGATAGGAAGATAGAGATCTAGGATCGCATGGACAACACAATTTCTCGGTAATAAGCCGCCACAGTTTTGGGGCACAGTTTGGACCCTTTATCGTAGCATGGAGTCGCTATAGGACAAGGAAACCTCTCTTTCCTTGGATTCTGCGGGGCACACCTCCTTTTCTCAGGATTTATCTTCAGGAGGCATCCTAGCTAGTATCTGGCAGAAGACAGGTGGGTCAGATACTTTAATAGTTTCCGGGAACACTGGGATGGGTGACAATGATAATTTTTTTCCATGAAGTGAGGTTGTAGGAGGTTTGGGGATTTCGAAGGTGGACTGGCTAGGTCTGTTTTCCACTGTTGAACAGAAGTTGCCACCTACAGAAGGAACATTTTTCCTCGAAGTATGGGGTGGGAAACTACCCTTTTACTCCGAGCCAACAGGGTTTTTTGGAGGAAGTCTTGGTATAGTCATGGGGGAGATATCCTTTGGTTATAGCGCATATTTTACGGACCTAATTGAGACCCAATATATTGAGCGATAGATCGAGGTTTCGGATGATCTCAACGCCACACAAGGTTTTTATCCCTCTAAATTCTTGGTGGAAGTCGAACAGGTTCGGGATACAGCACCCGAGCCTATTTGATGCATAGCCAACTCTTCTACTCCTCTGGATATTTCCATTGAAAACAAAAAGAGCACCCCCACTAATAACTCACAAAAGGGGGAACAATCAAACAACACCCATCACAACTCAAAAGGTCGACAATAAGCTATCAGGTGTGCTAGGGAAAGAACTGGTGTTGGGAGACTTGTCTTTGGGGAGGACATAGCCATGGACAGGGTCTTGGATCTTTCATAAAGAGTAGTGGTGGGAAGGGTTAGGGGGAAAAAACTGGGCATGGCTTACCTCAAAAGTTGGGTTAAAAATTTCTGGCTAGTAGAGATCTCCAAGATGCCCCATATCAGACTACTCACCAGAGGCTGGTTTAATTTAATTTTATCCCCCACGGATGATGTGGATTGGGTTCTAAAGAAGGTATGGAGCATCACATCCACCCCAACCTTTCTCAAACGTTGGACACCCACTTTTGATGCGAAGCGTGAACGGGTTGACGAGGAACCCTTCTGGGTAAGACTCTCGGGCTTCCCGATGCAGTACTGGAATAAACATCGATTTGCGAAAATTGGAAATCTTATGGGCAGGTACCTCGAGGCAGATATTTCATTTGAAGTCTAAGGGCTCATGACATTAGCTCACATACTGTTCCATATTAATATGCGGAAGGGATTATTTCAGGAGCTTCTCATAGAATCGGTTGTCGGGTATTTTGTACAAACCATGGACTATGAAGGAATCCCATTTAGGTGCCATATATGTCACGTCTATGCGCATGGTGTGGAAAAATGTCCACTATCCTTCAAGGGAAAAGACCGGATGACAAAAGGAAAAATATCCTCCATCTCTCCTTCGCAAAAGAAATGGGAACAACAACTGGACGAGGGGGACAACAAAAGGCAAGTTCAATAGACCACTGGAGATAAACGCATGATGGGACAAGGCTCGGGCAGTAGGTGTAACCAGGGTTTGAGGAAAGAAGTGCCTTCGACAACCGATCCTTTTTCTTCACCTTCCTTGGATTATCTACTCTGTCGAGAACAAGAATTAATGGGTATTTCAACTTTGGATGCATCTCTTACTACTTTGGAGTCTTTCACTCCACTTGTTTTTTCTGAGTCTCCTTCTTCTACTTTGGGTGGGAAGTCTCTATCCTTTGTCAATCTAGCCTCCCTCCACTATCCTTTTTCCTCCTCCTCGTCAGTTTTTGCACCCTTGTTGGTCACACCCTCCACAAACTTAGGGGAGTTGGGAGATACTTTGATGACTGGGAACTTGAACTCCACCAGACTGCCTCCCACACCAGATGCAGACACCCCTTCCCTTACAAATGGAACCCCCTCCCCATCCTCCCTGGAATCCTTACATCCTACCACCCTCCCTTTTACCCTCGCCACTCCCTCAGCCTCAACCAAATCCTCTTCTGATGACAACAGAGTATGTTACCACCTTAGGAGTAAATCAGTGATCAAGGAGGACCCCCAGGAGAGTGGCTCCCTCTTAACATTGGGCAAGGGGTTAGGGTCACTACCTCGGTCACACTCGGTGGGAAAAGGTAGGGGACAAAAATCACATTTATACCTAGCACAAGATCAGGCCAGAATAGATCTGGCTTCAGGTAGACAATCCTCGATTGAATGGGTGCTTAGAGAAAAGCTAAACCATGATGGAGTTGCCTCATGAAAATCCTCTCTTTCAACTACCAGGGGTTGGCGAACCCCAATAAAAAATTGTCCTTACGAAGATTGGTTGAAAAATGCTCGCCATATGTCATTATTCTACAGGAAACTCTAGGGGAAAATGTAGCAATGGTTAAGAACTTGGAATCCTTACTTTCGAGTTGGATGTTCACAACAGTAGATGCTTGAGGATGCTCGGGGGGTTTCGCCACTGGTTGGAAGAAAAAGAACTGTAAACTGTAGACTGTCTGGGGATTTACCTCAGGGATTGGTCTCACTATATTCTCCAGAGACCTAGGACGCAATATAACTGTTATAAACATATATGGCCCACACCAGGATAGGCAAATCTATTGGAACTCTCTAACTAATTGCATCTGGTTTAAACAAAAAGATTTTATTCTTGATGGAGACCTCAATTTCTCCTTAGGTGCATCGGAGGTTTGGGGACCTAGGGTTGCGCCAAACCCTTTAAACAATTAATTTCTAAACTTCTTGGACCAGTGGGGGCTGGTAGATGTGGAACCTCAAAAAATCTCCCCCACCTGGTGCAACAGACGGGTTAGATCGGACTGGGTGGCCAAACGACTAGACAGATTCCTACTCACAGATGATCTTTTGGATTCTTCTGCTCTAGTACGACAATGGGTAAATTTTGGGGGAGAATCATACCATTTTCCTATATTGTTCTAATTCAAGACCTCCCCTAGACGGATGACAAGCCCCTTCAAATTCTTCGAGGTTTGCCTCACGGATACACCCTTTCTGGATCTAGTAAAGGAATTATGGGTGAAAATACCAGAACATTCCCATACCCCAATGACTATACATTTTGTTGATAACCTAAAAGGACTCAAACAAGCAACTAAAAAGTGGGCCAAAGTAAAACAACTAAAAGATGAACAAAATCTGAGGGATATCGAATTGAAACTAATAAAACTACAAGATGGGACCAACGGGGGATATCTTAGCCAGGAAGCAAAATACCTCCTGACGGGGATGATTTTAGGGGCTAAATTTCGCTCATGGGCTAATTTTCCATGTTTTTTCTAAAAATGAGATTCACTATTTTAAAAATGATTCGCCCAAATTCTATAGGATAAAATTATTTTACCTTAAAAATCGCCAAAATTTTATAAAAACCATATAAAATCCTTAGAAATTTGAATATTTTTACAAATATATCACCAAACATTTATAATTGGGATATGAAGGATTAGTAAGATTCACCAAGGTTTCTACATTTTAAAATAAATTTCCATCCTCAAAATCATCCTTGCCTCTTATATGGTTTGGAAAAACGTCTCAGGGTCATCCTGGAAGAAAGAGAGGCACAATGGAGGCTAAAGAGTCGGGCGTTGTGGCTAGCTTGTGGAGACGAAAAAACAAAATTCTTGCAGGCCTATGCCAAAGGTCAGAAGATGGCCAACACCATTTGGAGCCTATGAAATTAGAGGGGGGAGGAAATAACAATGTACAACAAATTAGCCAACTTGGGCATCAATCATTTTAGACACTTTTTAAAGCCCAAGAGGAGACCTCTATTGCAAAAATTATTAAAGTGGCCCAACTCTTCCCCATATTTGTTGAAGAGGATGCAACTGGACACTTAACGAGCCCGGTTACTGAAAAAGCATTGCTAGAAGTAATACACACTTTCCTAAAGGGGAAGGTTCCTGGCCTAGATGGGTGGCCAATCGAATTCTACCTGGGGTGCTTTGACGTACTAGGACTTGATCTACTATGGGTAATTGAAGAATCAAGGGTGAAGGGTCATATACACAACCCAATCAAAGCTAATTTCATATAAATGATACCAAAGACAGACAACCCGACCTCCTTTGAAGATTTTCGGCCTATCTCCCTATGCAATTGTCTGTACAAGATTATCTCAAAGGTTATCAGTAGAAGACTGAAGGTAATTCTCTCAAAACACATCTCTAGGGAACAATTTGGCTTTCTTGAAGGAAAGCAAATACATGAGGCTATCGGAGTAGCACAAGAAGGTCTACACAGCATAAAACTAAAGAATCTAAGAGAAGTCGTGATAAAATTAGATCTATCCAAAGCTTTCGAAAGGGTAAACTGGTTATACATTAGAATGCTTCTGATACATCTGGGCTTTGGACTAGAATTCGTCAAATGGATAATGGAATGCTTAAACTCGGTCTCCTTTTCCATTCTACTCAATGGTTCAACCACAACTATTTTTCAAGCAAAGAGGGGAATACAACAAGGATGCCCCCTATCTCCCCTACTCTTTCTACTTATAGCCGAAAGCCTTAGCTGATATTTGACACAGCCAAAGGTGGGAGGATGCTTCTCCGGTATTGAAATCTCAAATGGAATGGCCATTACCCACTTACTCTTCATGGATGATATACTAATATTTTGTGATGGATTGAAGAGGGATACAGACTTATTATCAGAGGGGCTCACACTCTTCAAAATAGCAACGTGTATGAAAATTAACGAACAAAAGTCAAATATACTCTTCTCTCGAATTGGGGATGAGGATATATGACATTATTTATATCTTCTCCCCTTCCAAACATGGAATATAAAAAGGACTCAAATACCTTGGCTTCCACTTAAATCCAAATGATTATAGGAAGAATGATTGGATGTGGCTTTTGTCAAAGCTAGAAAAAAGACTTCAAGTTTGGAGAAATAAATGGTTATCAAGGGGAAGAAGGCTAGTTCTAATAAAGTCGGTAATGGAAGCAATCCCGGTATATTGGATGTCCCTCTCATGGATCCCAAAAGGAATACTAGAAAAATAAAGAAGAATGTCTTTCTCATATTTGTGGAGGGGGAATTCTGAAAGCCGAGTGTTTCCCTGGGTACGCTGGGAGAAAATTGAGAAACCCAAGGCTTTGGGAAGCTGGGGATTAAAAAACATCTTTCTCTTCTCAAAATCCCTGGCAGAAAAATCAATTTGGCGACTAATATCAACAACAAGTCTGTGGACCAAAGTGACCCAACAAAAGTATTTGGCCCCACTCTCTATCCTAGAATGGATTAGGAGCCTTGGATCCATAACATCAGGGATATCAGTAATGTGGAAGGTGGTTCAGCGGGCCTTTTATTTGGTTGGTAACTCCTTAGCCTGGCAGGTAGGGTATGGAAACTAGCTCAGAATCGAACGAGACCCTTGGGCAGACTGTATGAGAGAACACATTATCCCAGACAACCTATGCACAACTTTAGATAGGGGGGACTTTTTCCACCTTGCCCAAGTAGCCGATCCCCTCCACACAACAATGTGGCAACAAGGATGGAAATTGGGGAGAACTTTGGAACTCAATGAACCACAAACTATAATTTGGGACCACTATATCCTTTCTCTTAGGAGGGAAAAAATATGCTTATTTGAAGGAGAGGGTGAACTCATTTGGAATGGTGATCCGGGAGGCACTTATACTCCCAAAACAGGCTACGTACAACTAAGCATAGAACTGACCCAACAAGAAGAAAAATGGTGGTGGAGGAGACTATGTAAGATAAAAATCCTAGCCAAAGGCAAACTATTGGTATGGTCTATTCTAGAAAACAAAGTTCCCACCTGGGATATTCTACAAAAGAAACAATTCCACGAGCCGAGTTGGCACTCACTCTGCAGAATGCAAGAAGAAATGGTAGACCATTTATTTATGCACTGCCCCTTCACTCTATCAGTCTAGATGGAAGCCTCCATTTTAAACCTTGACGTTGGCAGTTGGCGAGGAGCCACATTTGAAGCAGCTTTAAAAGAATGGATTAAACCAACAACCCCAAAATA
>JASDQU011029643.1:17784-28188 GCA_032191745.1 Picea mariana
ATTGCAATCAATGGTTTTTGAGCATTTGAAATATATTCACGATCTTCCTTTTTTCCAACATCAACACATAATTATTTGTCTTCATTTGAAATGTCTTCAAGATCTTCTTTTGTGCTATCATCACTTGATTCTTTATCTTCACTTGAAATGTTTTCAAGATTACATTTAGAAATAACACAATCAAGGATTTTTGGATATTCTTAACCTTTAATGATCTTGAAGGAGTGATATTCAATATCTTCCTTCTCCTTCTTGCTTTTATATGTCTCTTCTAGCTTTAGCCACAGATCCTTGGCGGAAGTGCATTGTCCCATGTTCTCTTTGATAGGGCTTGAGAGTCCACTAAGAATGGTCTTGAGAGCCAATGCATCATTCTTCTTTCCTTCCCTTTGAGCTACAAACTTTGACTTGTTCTTCAATGAAACTGATCCACCAATGGCTGCCTTCCAAATAGTTGCTCCCATTTCCTTCAAATGTATTCTCATCTCTTTTCTCCAAGTATAATAGTTTTCTTCATCAAGGATTGGAACTTCATCATTCATTTGTGTGTCTATGGATCTCCTTCAAGCTTGTTAAGGCTTGTAGTGAAGGCTTTATCTGATACCAATTGTTGGACACACCTACCACACTTAGAGGGGGGGGGGGTGTGAATGAGTGTGGGGCTCTTTTTCCAAAACTTCTCTCTTACAAAAAATTCCTTAGTTAACATTCAATATTTACTCATTACCCATTGTTGTCATTTATAACCAGTTAGATGTGAACATATATCAACAATATATCATCAACAAGTCATCAACACAAAGAACACAAGATGTATGTACAATTTTTCTTTTTATTATGGACAACAATCTAGGTTTTTTCAGCAACAATTGAATAGAGTACAACTCTACAAGAGAACTAGCTCTATATGCAAGACTCAGCTTACATTCTCAGCATCAACTGAGATGAGGCAACAATCCTCAATAGATATCAATCTGTCAATAGGTACGTGACCTGTCAGTAGTGCATCTCATGTGTGTATGTGCCCTAGCTCATTACAGCCCACATATGTACGTGGCCAGTGTATACAACAACCTATGTATACCTTCTGAGCTTCTTAGGGTTTGTCCTTCAAGACCAAATCAGATTCTCTGCAACCAATATATCATTCTTTTCCATCTCTGACTGTCCAATCTGACCACCAGCTAGTCAAAATATATCCAAACTTTCCAATAGTCTACTCATGCTCCACAATCAATCAATATGAATGTTCTCAATCATGTATAAAAAACTAGTATATCATGTCACCACTGAATCACAAGAGTACTTCTCAGTCCATCAACCAAATCAACAAAAATGAACCACATCATAGAAGCCATACCAAGAATTCCCTAAGCATTCACAACACATAAAACAATAGTATCCATTAAGACAATAATGTAACCATACCAGTGTCTCAGTGGAAAATTTGATCCCATAGAATGCAAATCTGGAACTTGCCACAACCTTCAACAGACAATCATCAATTCAAACATAAATGTTCATTATTTATCCACTACATGTGCCTTGTCCTCATACATCCTGTGTATGCATGCGTCATGTCCCATTACAACCCATGTACAACTCATAAGCTAGGGTTTCTGAAGCTCCAAGACTTTCGTTGTCAAGATCTCTGATTTTGCCGAAACTTTGACACGTCCATGAGATCCTTCTCACGCTCTCTTTCTTAGAATAGATCTTCCATAATGCTGAAGAGATCCACACCAAAATAATCTCACAAGAATCTCTCCAAGAAGTTCTCCATCAATACTCCAAGAGATATTCTCACAAGAGGCTCTCCGTTGATCCACAAAAAGGATGATTTTCAAGAGACCATTGCTATCTTATTTATACTTTCATCCTCTAGGTCACTTATCCCATTTCTAGGTCACTTAACTCATTTCTAGGTCACTTAACCTATTTTCCTTATTTTAGGTTTAACCACTTTCCATAAATAGAAAGTTCTCCAATACTTTATCATTTAAATATTCCTTCTTGATTTTGTCACTTCTCTTTATTATTTAAATAATCCACCTTGACTTTGTCACTTTACTTTATTATTTAAATAATGATTTCTTCTTTTAGGTCACTCTGACCTCTTTGACCTTGGGGGCTTCAAGCCTTCATATGGGGGTCCTTCACCTTCGTAGGGCCATAACTCTCAAACCATGAGGAGTTATGTGACGTTCCACATACCACCAAAAATGGCATGACAAGAAATATCCATCTAGGATAGTTTCACCAATAACTTCATTGATCTTCATCTCATTATTCCAGATACAAGCATAGGTTCTCTCAACCATAAATCAACCACAAAGTGTCTTCTTGTGAGGGATTTCACCATAAGGGGACCACTTTGGAGTTCATCCATTTGTACTTCTTATTAATCATGACAAGACAATAATGAGTCAACAAAGTATGCATAATATAAAGAATCCATCTTCATCACGTATCAATGACAACTCATTGATCCATCTTCATCTGTGCATATTGATCCATCTTCATCGATTGGTTTCTACTTGAAATATATCATTCTTATCAAGGATAATACATATACATTGTTCATCAATCATCAATCAATCAATCCATTGACATCAATCAATCACTTGACATCATTATTCTTCAATCACTTGACATCAATCCTTTGACATCAAAATAATCAAACCATTGGCATAAATGAAAACATGATCCAACAATAGAACCCCTTTGGCGTGTAAGAATTGACATGAATATGGAAGTTCAGAGATTCAAAGTTCAGAGGAAATGGATTGCAAAGAAGGTGGATATTTTGAATCCCGAAGCTCCAAAGTGTCGGAGCTCAGAAGCTCCAAAGAATCAGTTGTTTGAAAGATTGACCACTTCGACATTCGAATGAAATGAGGTGAGGTGAAAGGAAGACATTTGAATCCAGAAGTTATGAAGCCTCGGAGGCCAAAAGAACAGTATAAGTGCCTTGCAACCAGCACTTGGTCACAACCCATGGTCACATGTGTCCGAGGGCTGAAGCAAAAGGGCCAAGTGCCCGATTTTCTTTTTTGAAAACATAGAAGGGATTAGAGAAGGAGCTTGTGGGGTTTTTTATTTTTACAGACCTACACCTAATGAAGTAAAGAAGGCCTCTAAACCTAAAGAAGGGATCCAACATAGATCCAAGAGCCAATTCGACTCTGAGATGGAATAATCCATGTACAAGGATTGCATCACTCAAAAGACAAATTGTGCAAGTATCCATAACTTCCTACTCAAAACTCAGAATTGAGCATGGAAGAAGGCATTGGACAGGTCTTGAATAGTATAATATAATTGTTCACCCAGAAATTGGATATGAAGAGTCAATTTCTCAGGAAATCGACAGAAAATAAGTCTAATATATTAATGAAATCATAGGGATGAATGTCCAGTTGGGTATGGAAGGAACCAACTCCAATGGACATGGAGGATTAAAGGAGGAAGAGATAAATATGGATGAGACCCTCAGAAAATTGCAGACAGATGTCCAAATCCATAAGGTTGATAAGGAGACGCTTATGAATGCCAAAGAACAATAGGAAGAGTTCAATATGAATTTAATGAAAATCCTAGACAAAATTGAAAAGAAGTTGAATAACGATAGTGTCTCCAACAAATCAGGAAGACACGAGACCCCTGAGGGAAAAGGAAGATCAAGGAGTGATAGAAGACATCACCATCACTCCCAAAGGCATTCCAACAGGAGAGCACACAATAGCTCAAGTCCATCCCATGTCAGGAAGCATAAGAGGTCTGGGGTGGATGAATTGAAAGGATAAATGAACAAGATCAAACCTCCTACTTTTGATGGTCAACACAAGAAGGATGAATATGCAGATACATGTTTTCTAGGCATGAGGAAGTAATTCTAATTGCATAACTATTCTTCTCATGCATAAGGAATAATTTCTATTTATCAGCTGAAAGGAAAGGCATCCATGTGGTGGGATCATCTTGTGCAAGTGTAGCACATCAGAGAGAAAAATGTGACTTGGAAGGAATTCAAGAATCATTTTGAGAAGAAATACTTAACCAAGAGGTATTATGACAAAAATATGAAAGAGTTATTTGAATGCAAACTGGGCATCATGACCATGGATGAGTATGAAAGGAGATTTTTAGAACTGTTGAAGTATGTCTCCTTCATCAAAGATGAGACAGTTAAGATTCAGAGATATTTGAGTGGGCTTCCATCCTTTATCAATGACAAGATTAAATATGATGATACCAAGACTTTGGAGGAAACAATAAGAAGATCCAAGTTCTTATATGATCAGCATAAAAGAAAGACTACTTTCCAAAGAGCTTGGGAAGACAAGAAGAAGTTTAAGAGGGAATGGAGGCAGAAGGGGAACAAGCCACCATTTTTCAGAAATAGTCCTCAAGGAAAACCATCTTTTAGAGAGAATGGAATGGCTGAGGTAGGTGGGCAAAGGCCAATGAAGACACCCATTCAATGTTGGGGTTGTAAAGGAGACCATAAGTATAGAGATTGTCCTCAGAAAAGTGACAAAGTGAGAGTTTTCCACAATGTAAAGCAAGCGAAAACAATGGAGGACATGGGAAGAAGTGTACCAAGGATCTATGAATCCCTAGACAACAAGCAAGAAGAGTTTCAATCACACATGATTGAAGTAGAAGGTATGATCAATAACCATGACTTTACTATTTTAATATATTCACGAGATAGTCATAGATATATAGATCCTAAGGTAGTGGAAAGATTGAAATTTCCAAGAAGAAAGCATGAAAAATCTTGGTTGGTGCAATTGGCTACAGGAGCCAAGAGAAAAGTTGTTGAGTTAGTTAAATCATGTCCAGTGGACATGAATGGGATAAGTACCAAGCCATATTTGAAAATCCTACCATTGGGTTCATATGACTGTTTAATTGGTATGGATTGGTTAGACTAACACCATGCCATATTAGAATTTCATAACAAGGAATTTACTTGCCTAAACGAGGAAGGGAACCCAAGAACAATCCAAGGAATTACTAGGGAAGTTACTATCCGAGAGATCTCAACAATGCAAGTAAAGAAGTGTTACAAGAAGGGTTGCCAAATATTTGCACCTCATATGGAGGAAGAACCTAAGGATAAGGTGCCAAATATGGAGGATCACTTAGTTCTGAAATATTTTGAGGATGTGATTAAGGAGATACCAGGACTAACCCCAAGGAGAGATATTGATTTCTTTATAAATTTGATTCCTAGAGAAGCTCCAGTATCCAAGACTCCCTACAGGATGAGTACACCAGAGCTGAAGGAACTAAAAATACAACTTGAAGAAGGTTTATATATGCCCAAGTGTGTCACCTTGGGGTGCCCCATTTTTATTCGTGAAGAAGAAAGGTGGGACATTAATATTGTGTATTTACATCAGACAATTGAACAAAGTGACTATAAAGAATAGGTATCCTTTGCCAAGGATCTATGATCTTTTTGATCAGTTAAAGGATGCAAGGATATTCTCAAAGATTGATCTCAGGTCAGGATATCATCAAGTAAGGATCAGAAATGAAGACATATGTAAGACTGCCTTTAGGACAAGGTATGGTCATTACGAGTTCACAATGGTGCCATTTGGGTTATCAAATGTACCAGTTGTTTTCATGTGCTTAAAGAATGGTGTTTTCTGGGAATATTTAGACAAGTTTTTCATTGTCTTTTTGGATGAAATCCTTGTAGATTCCAAGTCAGAAGAAGAACATGAAAATCACTTGAGGATGGAGTTACAAGTGTTAAGAGAGCACCAATTGTATGCCAAATTGAGAAAGTGCTCATTTTATCAAAACTAAATTCACTATTTGGGGCATATCATATCCAAAGAAGGGATAACATTGGACCTTGAAAATATTGAAGACATTAAAGGGTGGACAACACCAAAGAATGTGACCAAATTCATATCCTTCATGGGTCTAGCTGGCTACTATAGAATATTCATTGTAGGGTTTTCAAGGTTTTCTCACCCAATTACATACTTGTAAAGGAAGCGGGTGACGTTTCAATGGACAACATAATGTGAAAAGATCTTCCAACAATTGAAGAAGTTGTTAACCAGTGCTCCAATTCTAATGATTTATGATCCAAATGAATATTTTGTGGTTTTCACAGATGCATGCAAAGAAGGACTTGGTGGAGTCCTCAGTTAGAATGGGTTTGTGATATGTTTTGAATCCAGAAAATTGAAAGAGCATGAAAGGCTCTATGCCACTCATGATTTGGAGTTGGAATCCATAGTGCACGCCTTGAAGAAGTGGAGGCACTACCTCATGGAAAACAGGTTTGAATTGAGGACATACCATAATGGTATGAAATATCTATTTGGTCAGCCAAATTTAAATGCTAGGCAGAGCAGATGGTTGGAATTCCTCTTTGATTATGAATTTGATATTAAGCACATCAAAGGAAAATAGAACAAAGTGGTTGATGCACTCAGTAGGAGAGTGCATGCACTGCATGCTACAACCATTAGCATGTATCAAACTAGCAGAATTTCTGAGGCTGCAAAGGTAGATTTGTAGTACATAGAGTTGGTAACAAAATTAAAGCAAGGTAAAATGCAACAAAAACTTGAAGATTATGAATTGGGAAATGATGGAATTCTCTTTTACAGGAACATAATTTATGTACTCAATTATCATGAATTGAGGAGTACGATTTTGAAAGAGATGCATAATGTACCTTATGTTGGACACCCAGGATATCAGAAAATAGTTGCATCAGTGAAGATCCAATATTGTTCACCAAGCATGAAGAAGGAGATTGTTGAGTACATTGTTAAATGTTTGGAGTGTCAAAAGGTTAAGGTTGAGAATAGACACCCAATTGGGTTGTTTCAGCCATTTCCCATTCCTGAGTGGAAGTGGGAAGTGGTGACAATGGATTTCATCACCAAATTTCCCAGAACAAGAAAGCAACGTGATGCTATCATGGTGGTGGTGGAAAAGCTTACTAAAGTTTCCCATGTCATTCCTATGAAGGTTACTCACAAGGAAACCAATGTTGTGTATATTTATATGAGGGAAGTAGCACGCTTTCATGGCATACCCAAGAAAATTGTTCTAAAAGAGACCCAAAGTTTAGCTCAAGGTTCTGGAAGGGATTATTCAAAGGGTTCAGAACAAATCTGAACTTCAACACAACTTATCATCTTGATACTGATGGGAAAAAATAAATATTGAACCAAGTGATAAAGGATATGCTAAGGATTTACCTGATGGACAAACCATCTAAATGGGAAGATTATCTAAACTTGGTAGAATTTGCCTACAAAAATGGGTACCAAGCATAACTAAAGATGAGCCCATATGAGGAACTTTATGGCAGAAAGTGAAACACACCAATAAGTTGGGACAACCCAATAGATAGAGAAGTGGTTGGGCTAGATTTGCTCAGGGAAATGGAAGAGAAAATGTTGAAGATAAAACAAAATTTAAAGGTTGCCCAAGATAGGAAGAAAAGTTATGCTGACAAGGGCAGAAATCACAGGGAATTTAAAGTGGGTGATCATGTTTTTTTGAAGTTGAATGCCAACAAAATTTCCCTGAAGTTTGGAAATTGTTCCAAGTTAGCAGCCATATATTGTGGGTCGTTTGAAATCCTAGAGAGGATTGGACTAGTATCTTACATGCTTGTTTTACCTGCATCTATGATTATTTATAATGTATTTGATTTATCATTGCTCAAGAAATATATACCTGATGCTAATCATGTTATTGATTGGAATGTGATTCAGGTGGAGCAAGGAAACATTCTTCAAGTGCATCTGGTATGCATTCTAGACCGAAAAATCAAACAACTTCAGAATTGATCCATAGGGATTGTAAAGGTCCAATGGATCTAGTACGGTCCTGAGGATGCAACTTGGGAGCATGAAGATGATATGTGGGAAGAATACCCAAATCATTTTGAATATTTTGGAAATCTTGTTGATATTATGTAAGTAAGATGCACTGATCATAGTGCATAAATATGGGAAGGATATTGTAATACCCCAAGATCGAGCCCTTGCTGAATTGTAATGATGTTTAATGATGTTAATAGGCTGGTGAGACAAGTGTTTATAAGTTGGTAGGCTTATGTGTTTATTAGGTCAGAGAGCCTAGATGTTGAAGGCCAGGGAGCCTAATTTTGTATATGTAAATACTCACATCATTAATATAATTACATCGCTGCATGTAGACTAACCATGAAGAAAGAGTTATGGGGGACTAAAATCCACTGGGTAGGGAAAGGGATGTGGTTGAGAGGTTGGGAAAAAGGGCTAAGCTAGAGGGCCTATTTCCAAGGGAATATTATAATATATTTTCCTAAAATATTAAGGTTTGGGGAGAGGAACAAACTCCAAGTGGAGAGGAATGAGCTCCCAAGAGAGTCATGTGTCAACCTGGGCACATGTAGTTTTATGTGGGAATATCCGTCATTATGGGGGTTTGCTAGCCATTCTTTCCATGCTCCCCACTCATGCATGCACTCATACTGAGCATTCATGTAGCCAACCATTTCCTCCATCACTGACCTCTACAACCTCTGAAACTTGAAAACCCGTGAAACTAACTCATTTTTCATGTGAAGAACAACACGACTATGCAGTGCCTCAACTAGATCACACCTTAGCCATTTTGTTGTTGCTACCCACGTTTTGTGTGGATTGGTGTGGATTATTGGCATAACTAGAGCCCATACCCAATTTTTCTACTATGGTTACCCATTTGAATTAGGAGTTGGACAAAAGAATCAGGTTTCCAGGACTGTAGTTTTGAAGAGGCGGGTTTTTAGGCCCGTGGATTGAAGAATCAGGTTGTCATGCCTGTGAGAAACTCTCTCCAGGTGAGAGAGATTGTTGGGGAAGTGACTTCTCCTGGAGGGAGTCCAATAGTAGCTACAGAGCTCTGAGTATTCCTGATCTGGCATGTTGTTGAAGCCCTGGAAGGGAAGTGGAGTAGACAATGGACTGTGGAACAATGAAGGTGTATATTCCCAGGGTGGGCCAGGCATGTGGGGAATGAGAGTCTGTGAGCAGTGGGTGTAAGTAGGCTCCTGGGAAGGAATCCTTCCTATTGCATTGTTCAACTTTCTGTAGTCTCAACCTATCCTAGGATTCCCTTTACCCCGGGTGGAGTTTAGTCCCATCTCAGGGGTGACCCATTGTTGATAGCTTGGAGTAGCATGGTCTAAGACTAGGAAGTTCGTGGAAGGTCTGCACGTATTTGGTGAATTTCATAAAAACATAAGTACCATCTCTATGTCAATTTTTATGATGTGTATTCTGTATATGCCATGATATTTATAATATTGTCTGTGTGAGCTATTGTAGCAAATTTTTGTGATTTTCACATTAATTTGTTTGTTAGTATAATGCATATTCATTGTTTAAGTTTATATGTATGATATTCCACAAAGATATCTTTCTTACATAGCCCAACATGTCTATTCCTGGGTATGGACAGTTTGATTATCATAACAGAGTGAGAAGTTTTGTTTTGTATTTATTTCATGTGACATTGCCCAACAGAAGGCTGGGGGTGACACACATCCGGTGGGCGTACTGGATCAGAAAATCAAACATCTCTGGAATAGATCTGTAGAGATAATAAATGTCCAATGGACCTGGTAGGGTCTTGAGGATGCAACTTGGGAGCACGAGGATGCTATGCGGGTAGAATACCCGCATCTTTTTGAAGATTTTTTAAAATCTTGGTGATAAATATATTGTCAGATAGTTGGCTTAGGTTGATGGAAAGTTGGTACGGATTGTTGGTTTTCATTGATGTCAACCATTGGACATTGATATTGTATATTTATGTTAACCCTTAGTGATTGATGTCAACCCTTGGAGAAAGTCTGGCAGCACAAAGGTTTGGGTAATGGACCCAAGTTTGTTTGATGTATAATGGTATGATTTTTGATATATTTGAAGGTAATACTATTCTAAATGGATATTACATGTCATTCCATTTCCGGTGGTATGTGAAACGTCACATAACTCTTCAAGGTTAAAGAGTTATGGCCATGTGAAGTTGGAGAACCCAGGTTTGGGTAATGGACCAAAGTTTGTTTGATGGATAACAATATGAGTTTTGATATATTTGTAGATAATACTATTCTATATGGATATTACATTTCATTACATTTCCACTGGTATGTGGAACATCATATAACTCCTCACGGTTAGAGAGTTATGGCCATGTGAAGTTGGAGAACCCTCATGAGTCATCTAGAAGCCCCAAAAGCTCAAAGCAGTCAAAGTAGTTTAAGATATTTTTAGAAGGTAAATAATAAAGTGAAATGATGAGTGTACTATAATTCAAAGTGAATACAAAATAAATTATTTAAATAATAAAGTTAATGGAGAAATTACTAAGTTGACAAGT
>JASDQU011029645.1:7174-30045 GCA_032191745.1 Picea mariana
TTGAAAGTGGACACTTTCCACAACGCACAATCAATTTTTTAACACACGTTAGCTGTGGAAAGTAAAAATGACAATTTTGAAAAGAAGACTTTATGGGTCGAATTATTTTCTAAGACAAAACCAAAATCTAAAACTTCCTCGACTATAAAAACTCAAAAGTAACTTGATGACACTACCAATAGCCATGATATCCACTACAAAACTCAACCGAAAGGAAGGTTTCATTTTGGGAGTTAACACATAGTCATATACATAGTGAAAGAAATCAAATTATAATGTAAACACTTTTATATGTTATATCATTATCATGAGTCTTAGAATGATCTCTTTTTACTCATCTTTTAATTAATGAGTAAATTATGATTTCGAAACATTTCATTGTGTACTTAACCTATTGTGAATTTATCAATTACATATTTATTTAAATTATCAATTATATTGCCATTTCCAATTATTTAGTTATTACTTTTGAATTAATGTGTTTTGCCATATTTGTTTTTATCATTTCCAATTATTTAGTTATTACTTTTGAATTAATGTGTTTTGCCATATTTGTTTTTATCAATTATATAGCCATTTCCAATTATTTAGTTATTACTTTTGAATTTATGTGTTTTGCCATATTTTTTTTTAGGAATTGTGATGGAATATGTGTGATGGATGTGTTATTTGATTTAAATGTGTTCAAACAATGGTTAGAAATCTCATTAAAACAACACTCAACTTAATTAGTATAGGGTACAAATTTTATTTGAATTTCACAACTCGAGAAATAAAGAGTAACAATATGTCAAACTCCATATCACAACATAACAACACTTAGCAAATTGTTAAGGGCAATCGATTCATAGAGGTAGCCAAGAAGGATAATGGAGTTCAAGAATCTGTTACTCAATAACCACCTTACACTTCTTGTAACCACCAAGAGACATTATGTGGTTCTTTTGAAGAAATATAGTTCAAGGGAGACTCTGAAGCTGTTAGGATTTGTTTCAAAGAATCATAGAACTCCCCAAAATTTGTAGGTATCTTATCAACTTGATTTAGGTTAACTTTGTTTAGCATATTAGACATAAGCTATAGAGTAATATTGTAATTCTGGTCTTTAATTAATGAATCAACTATTACAATAACTATTACAATTGATTTGAGATAGGATTTTGATTTAGGGATTCATCACCTCTCTTTAAGTAAGGGCCCACTTATGGACATGGTTTCTTTTGTTGTTTACTCTCAACAACACTTATTTTCTTTCTAGTTTTGTTATGATTTTGATTTCCAACAATGTTTAATTTCATAAAATATTGTTGAATGGGTGGTTAGGGTTTTTTTGTTATTTGCTTTGAATGGTTTCTTTAGCCAATGTGCAATGAACAATTGTGTTAGTTCTTGATTCTAAGGAGTACATAGTTTCCTTAAATAACTTGCATAATAGACCACACACCATTTAATAGTAGTTAAATTAACACACCTCAATATATAGGAACCTTGTAGTTTCCTATAAAGTGCATAACACCTAGAAACTAACACGCCATGTTGATAAATTAAAGTGAGCTCATAGGATTACAAAATGGTTATATTATTGTATTTCCATGGCCTATCACTTATTGGCGTTGTTTTCAGGGAGGTGCTAAAAGTATAGATGCTTAAATTCCCTTGAGTTTAGGGTTTTCATTGTAGAGTAAATGTAAGGCTAAAGGTTGACATTCATCCTTGAGCAATATGCCTCTATGCTTTATCTTGCTTTTTGTAATTTAATAGCTTTCCTTAAGTAGAATGCATGCATCATTGTAGGGATAAGTTTAGGACATTTTCTACCTAAAATAGTTAATTTTGGCATGGAACAAGTAACAATGAATAAATAGCCATGGGGTAGTCTCCAAAGCTTAAGGGAAAGAAGAAAATTTTGAACCATTAGTTGGAAAACTTGACGTAAAGAAACAAGAGTTCTTTGAAGAGTTAATAAGACAAGCTACTATAAGAAGTCCAAACAAGGCACATAAGTTAATAGATAAAGTTGTTGTAGATATTGTTGCATAAATGATTGGGAGTTCTACTAAACCATAAGGACAAACTGAGACATGTCTTCTAATCCTTTTTGGACACATTGGGAGATCTAGTATTTATTCAACACGATCAAATAAAGAGGAGAAGAGTAGTTAGTGGTTTTTTAGTTTTGCATTCAAGAAGTAGAGGAGGAAGTAAGGATGAAGGATATTAACCCCTCCATCCTTCATCATTTTCATGGGATTATTATAGAGGACCCTAATTGTTTCTTATTTGACTTTGAAGTCCCTTGTAGAGCTTATGAGTACAAAATTAATGCCCAAAATCTCACACCATTTCCATCCACCTTGGAGGAGGTAGCACTTTGTTGGTTCATGTGATCAGTAAATTGTTCCAATGGAATATCCATCTGGAATGGATCATCATGAGTCTTGATGGAAATTGTATTCGCACCTAGGAGCAAATGAAGGGAACCTTCATGTAACACCTCCGTTTTGATCCCCAATGTAGAATTGTATAATTGTAAATATTATGAATGGTTGTGGGCCAATCTATGTAATATGTAAACTTTGTACATTGAAAAATAACTATAAAATGAAACACATCGTCGATTATAGATGGATAAGGACCATAGTAATGGGGGGGTTATGATTCCACAAGAGAGGGGGCTTAGTAGGGGTTTTGAGGAGTTTTCATATGCCTTTAGTCTTAAACCATCGTCATTAATCGTTTTGTCATTTAGCTATTTAACCCTTTGACTTATTAAGCACTCAAATCATTGAATTCATGTAAGAGGTTGAGTAGGAAGTCATCCCACTCAATTATGGCACTAGGGGTTGAGTGTAATCATCCTTTGGGGCAAAAGTAAGATTCAAGAAAACATGGGGAAAAGAGGAAATCCAAGGAAATGGGCATGGGAGTTTTTATAGGGAACAAGAAGGGAGGGAAAATAGAGCAGAGTGTTGTAGAAGAGTGGCTAGCCATAGTGGGTGAGGATAGCTTGTAGAAATTGGTAATTGTGCTAAGAATGAGGCTAGTATGTCCGCGAGTGATTTTTCTGTTGAGAAAATTACCTGAGAACAAGAGAGCTTTTTGTGTGAGCACTCTTATTGCAGATGGATTTCCTAGAGCCCCCAGTAGAGATATTTTTGGTCGGTATGTGATGGAGCCCTGAGGGGATGGAGATTGTCTGAGGGACTATGCTACCGAGAAGGAAATCCCATCTCTTGGGTTGTGCGGGATGATGGGGAAGAGAGATGAGCGGTCTAAATTGTTGTAGGAGTCACATCACTATGTTATTTTTTATTTTAGAGCTATTACACTAGACTGTAGACACCTATAGGAGCTTGTTCATTCTTCTAGACTCATAGCCCCAACTTAGGGGTGACTTGTTGTTAAGAGAATTAAAGAAATAGAGTCTATGGTTCGGTGGAACGTCCTTTGTCTACATCCAGTTTGTTGGAGTACATGAACATTTTCCTACTATTTAGGGGGATTGTTATTTATAGGAGGTATATTTTTAGTCAGTGGTTGCCTATATGTAACACCATGGGAAAATACCATGGGTTTCCAAAACCATGGGCTCATAAACCACCATTAGGTAAACTCCTATTTTCTAGGAGGATGATCGCTTCATTCCTTGATTTTAGGAGATAATTCATATTTCATGGCTAGAGAGTGCACTTGAGTGAGTATTATTCTCCTAGATGAGTGTGCACTTCTCCTTAAGTATTCAGTTCTATTATTGGCCACAGAGTCCAGTTATACATGCATGAGTTCTCACTTGTGCATGGCTAACTCCATTTATGGTTACTTAAGTGATACTAAGAGGGAGTTTATTTTTTCTATTACATGTGCTTGCACTAGAAGCTCAACCAAGTGCGCATTACTCCTCTCTCTTAGAGAGTCTTATAAATATGTACTCATGACATTCAATTTAATATGAATAATACACTTCATTCAATCTTTTCTCTCATTCTTGCTTCTCTCTCTCTATGTTTCTTTTGCAAGCTTTGTGTGAATTTCTCTAGTTAGGTTCTCTGTGCGGGTTTCAGGGTTTCAYCCAAACTTCACATGGTATCAGAGCTTGTGAAGAGAAACATTGATTTACTTCACATGGTATTAGATCTTGTGAAGAGAAATATTGATTTACTTCACATGGTATCATAGTTGTTGGTTCCTATGAACAAGGTGCATAGGTACTTATTTGCAAGATCAGAAGAAAGATTGAAGCAATAAGAAAGAATGAAATTTCGACCGTCAACACTTCTTACGCCACCAAATTATTTCGAGTGGAAGCCAAAGATTCTATTTCTTCTAAGAAATAGAGGCTTATATTGAATAACCATAGCAATAGAAGCAGAGGCTAATTATACCAATGAGAAAATGATTTTCTCAACAAACAAGATATGGCTTTCTGACTTATTTGCATGTCTATTTCTCCTAAAATTCACTATGATGTGATATCACTCTCAACTCCAGACAAACTATGGACCAAATTGGAGGTCCTATTCAGGATAAAGGAATATTGTGAAGAATGCATGTAGGAGATTGACAAGACAAAGCTAACCGGAAAGCCATCAAAAGAACACACTTCTCAATTTGAAGAGACTTTTGCATGCATCATGTATGCATCTCAGGAGTCACATGAAAAGACTTCTACACATCCTCTTGTTCCATACATTCAAGATTATGTGTCCTCCAATTCAGATAATATTTTAGATCTGATTTCCGAATCAGATTTGGAAAATCTTGAGCATGCAGATTGTTATCACTGAAATATCGTCTGCAACATTGCACGCAAATGATTAAAGAAACACGGCAATGCCAGTAGTAATTAGTTCACCTACAACACTGAAATGCATTCAAAAGGAAAAAAACTATACAATTGGGTCTAAAATTGACATGCACAGATTCACCAAAGGAAGCACATGCACAGTGCACAGTGTGTGCGGGCAAACAATGCCATTAGTGTGCACAATGCACCAAGTGTGCAACTGTGTATGAGAAAATTTGTGCACTTCTATGAACGATTCATTTATGGATCTTGTCGGCCCTTCAACCACTTATGGACTAACTCCCAACATGATTTGACCCTCATATCTAAGCGAAATCTGAATGGGAGGTTGGTCAAGGACTAGAGGGTGCCCTAAAAGGCCCCTTGTTCACACTATGAACCAATTACATTTTTCCTTGAAGAAATGCTATAAATAAGAGCCATGGGTGCACTAAGAAACCAAGATCTTCATTGTATTTTTATGCTGAGATAATTCTCCCTTGAGAATCCTCTTTTCTCTTTGGAGATTTCAAGCACCATTGCGATAGGCCATTACACTCACCTCTTGAGGGAATATGCATTGATTTTCTTCACCATTTTCCATTTCTTCCATTGTATGAAGAGCTCTCCATTAGGGAACTCAAGATCCCTCCCAAGGAGGAAGAGGGGACTCATAAGTCCTCATTTTTCTCTACGGTGTTTTGCCTACTAATCTATTGATCCATTGGTAGCATTATGTTGGTCATTGTTTGATTTTCATGGTTCTAGGTTTCTCATGCTTTCTAACTTTTATTTCTTAGTTGTTTTAGTTTATTTCTTTGTTTATACATGTGTTTGGCTTGTTTAACCCACTCACAAACTTTTGTCTTGTCTAGCAGGCTCATCTAGACATGAAAGTGTTGTTGTTTTGCTCACTTAAGTGACAAAACCAACACAAAATATTGGCGACCATACTGGGGATCGATATCAAATTCCTCCCTATTTGAGCCTAGAGAACACTTCATTTTGATTGGTTTGTCTTGCAGGTACCAAAACTGGCCTAGCCCAACCTACCAAAGTCCAAATTCAAAGCTGGGGAAGGAGTATTTCACTTGGAAATTTATCCCCCGACGCGTGACAGGAAGTGTGTGGATTTTCCTACCCATAGACGTGCACTATGCGTGAAACATGTCTCTTTTATCTATACATTCTGCACACTGTGCACCCTCTGCGCGCCTTTCAGAATTGTAACCTGCGCATATCTTCAATTTTTCAAAATTGTAAGGGTTTTTATGATGATTTGAAGGTCCAACGTTGTTTGAGAGGAAGGACGATACATCTTTTAGGACATGAGCACTTGTTTTTTTAATTGTTCCCCCATGCAGAAAAAATCCACCTATCCACATGCTTTCTTATTTACAGTTGATTTATGTATGATGCTCATTTGATTACATGCAATTGTGAGTTACATTATATTGCGAAGGTCCAAAATTATACAAAGCTCTTGTTCATTTATTTCTCTTGTCACCATTTGCACACATTTTCTTTTCTAGTCGGAAACCATAGGGGACCCACAGAATCCCCGTTGTTCCAAACGCTTGCAAAATCTCCCTCCTATTCTAGGAGGAGTCCCTAGTCTTTCCAACTCACTGACTCAACCATCTCACACCCCTGTGAGTGCTACTATTTTGGGATCAGCTTTACTTGGTTCCATTTTGCTTGGGTCTAATTCCTAAGGCCATCCATCCACTAGTTCTCCCTCACAAGGAGACCCGGGGGGAACTTATTCTCAAGGGAGAAGTACAACACCACCAAATATCTCTCAAGGGATAGGTTCACTACCTACTCACACGATGGCTGGAATTAATCCTCCACCAACTCTCCTATGCCATACTTGGCATCCCTTAACATTCCCGCTTTAACCAAACTCACGAATGATCCCATTTTGCATTGTTGGCACAGGGGCAGACCCAGGGTTCAACACTTCAACAACGCACCACCAAAACCCTAACTAATGGCCCTTTCAGAAACGCTTGTGAAGAAAATGAAGTCTCACCCGAGGTAGAGGCAGGAGGGGTTGTAGGACTCAAGTGTCTACAACCTAGTTGGGACACAGATCTGTGATCACAATAATTAACAAAGCACTTAGCAATTAACATTCATTAGTCTTTGATCCTTATTCACATCACAGGAAAAAACCCTAATTACAAAACAACACAGTATTAATCAAGATCTAAATATATCTAACCATTCAACACATAACATCAAAGTAGATCTAGTATTCATTCACATATAAAGCACTAAGATACTACATCAGATACATCTAACATACATAAAGATTAAAACACTAAGCATAGATCACATCAATAACATATCAACCACATCACACAAAGCAACCACAAAATAGGATAAAAAAGCAACGTGGTTCACCCCAGTGTGGGGCTACATCCACCAACTCTTCTTCTTCTTGTTTATTAGCTTCTTCGAATCTTCTTACATGCACAGACCCACAAATCCAACTCTGCATAAGATAGGAGATCTGCGCGCATCTCACCAGATCCTCCTTCCTCAAGTTCGGTCCAAGCATAGAGCCTCTACACAGTTTGTGCACAAAGCACTTACAAAACACTTGCACTTAGCTCTGCAAGCCTTAACACGTTCGTGTACAAAGCCAACTATCCATGCACTAAGCTGATCAATGACTAGTAACTTCTTCTTACATCTCCTAGCTACTTATTTATACATTACAAAAGGGGCCTAAACATGGGTAAGACCCACGGTCTGACATCCCATACCCGTTACATAAACCCTAAACCCAAAAATACCATAAAAGAGGGCGAGATCCCATGATCTCTGCTTCGCCTAGAAGCTCCGTCTTCGACCAGCCTGTTGAAGTCCCAAAAATGGTCAAACACGACCAAGGTTCTCCAAAGCTTGGTCGAGGGCCAACAGGCCCCCAACACTCACTCTTGACTCGTCCCGAGTCACCCTGATATAGGTAATTATGCTTTGAAGGCATCGAGCTTGGATCGAGCTGCCTTGACTTGCTGCTTCGCCAGAGCCTCCTGCTCGATGAACTCCTGAATGACTGTCTTGGTGACAGGTCCTTCCAAGTGTTGTTCCATTGTGGTGACCACTTGTTCCAGCTGTGAACCTTGTCTCTCGATCTCCTCAAAAAGTGTGTAGGCTTCATCTTGTACTAGCTGGAATCTCTGGGTCACTTCCATGACTCTACTCTGGATGGCATGGACCTGCTACTGAACTACGTGCTGTTCCTGTGACCTTTTCATCTTCTCAACCGCTGAAAGTAGTTTTAGTTGTGCTTGCTCTACAGATGCTTGTTTCTTTGCCTCCTAAAGTTGTGCTTCTAGTGTTCTTAGTTCTGGGTCTTCTACAAGGCACTCGTAGGTCTTTGCACTTTGGTTACTGAGTTGCTTGCATTCTAATGCCAATGCCTTGATTCTTTCAATCGTGCTTCGGGAAATTTCTTCCCTCTGATCTCACACTTCATGCAGAGTGCTCGACACTTCTTGCAATTCCAATTCTGTTATTCTTGCTTGAAGCTATTGAATGGCTTCAACAAACTTCCCCACTTGGCTCTCATCTGTCTATTCTTCCATATATTTCAATCCTAGCACAGAGCAAAGTGCTCGAGTGACTGCTTCTCTAACTCCAATCTGCTCCACGAGAAGCAGATCTTTCTCTCTGTCCTCTTCAAACTTCGCTCAGAGGTCGTCTTTCTCTTACTTCGCAACCCGACTTTTCTCTAGGGCTTCCTCCTTTGCTTGCTTCAAGGCCTCTGTGGCCTATTATTTTTCCTCCTGCACTCGACGAAGGTGAGCCTCTATTGCATCTGCTAATCTTCATAGTTGGGCAGGCTCATCTCCTACTTATATACCCCCCGATGACAACAATGCAATAGACATTGCACGGCTCAAATAGAGAGTCTGTTGTACCCCTTCGAGCTTTGCCTCAATCTTGTCATACATTGTCTCCCATTTGGCTTTGTTTCACTGCAAAATGTCCTCTGAAGTATCTGATACAACTGTGATGATGAGCTCAATATCATCCACTGTAAGTGCAGTTTGTATTGAGGCTTATTGGCTCATGACTTCTTCCACGCCGAGGGTTTGTTTGGAGAAACCTTTCTTTTCTTTGACATCTCGGCCTCTGTAAGGGGATATTTAGGCGGTGTCGCTTCGCTTTGTTCCTACTTTTCTTCTTCCCCTTCGTCCTCTTTTTGATTTACTTCATCATCTCCTCCTCCTCCAGGTGACTCCAACACAGTTTCCTTTGATGCGCTGTTTATTTCCCGCACCTCTTCCTTCTTTCTCTTCTTGATGTTGTTGGGTTCATCATATTCTTCTTAGGTGGCCATAGGAATTTTGATGATATCGGGGTTGGAGAGCTCCGTCTGCTTGACTAGTACAAGGAATTCAACCAACCACTCCTTAATTATCTCCTCCATGTTTTCATCATTTAATTTATAGTACGACTGCAGCTCCTCCTTGGTTTCTTCCCTACGTGCAATGATGTAAATGAAGTGCCTGTTTGCGCGTTGCTATTAGCTTGAACCAATGGAGTGTATTCAGAGTCATTTGAGGGAATGACTCAATGGCTCTCATGAGATGTAGATAGTAAGTGTGGAAGATAGTGTTCGACTGCCACTGCTTCACCATATCGATCGAGTAGCACAAGGTGGTGAACCTCGTGGCCAATGGTTCGAATGGCTCAACTTTAGGGAAGGTATCTCCTTCTGGCATCTCCCAAGTGACAAAGGCAACGAGAATCAACAACCATATGAAGTGAAACTCGTATCCCTAGTATTGTGCTTCACGCCAATCTTGCTCCAACTGGTTGACGAGGTAGCTAGCCCAGTTCATCTTCATCCCTTCGACGAACTTTCTTGTGAGGTCGACAATGAACCCCATGACTCGCGTTAGTCTGTTCTTCCTAACGATCTTGCTTGCTATTAGCTGACAGGCTAGGCGCACTACGCCATTTTGGATGGAGGCTACCTTGTAGCCCCGCTTTCCCTTCTCTACATCGCCGTAAGTATCCTTTATTCATTGCGTCAGGGCATGATTTGCAACCTTCCCTGGGTAAAAATCCTGAGGGTCTAGTCCCTACATGCTCAATCTAGTGATCTGGTGGATCAACGCCGAATCTACAGTGATGTGCCTATCCAACCACAGGTACCTGCCATGGAAGCACGACAGGAGGAGTTTAACACATGCGTTAACCTCCTGATGTTTTCCAAAGTGTGGTATATTTATCACATTAAGGATTGTTGATCTTGTGATGTCCATGGTCCATGGCCGGGGGACTATCTTCGACTTTTTCCCCATTGTCTTTGTCAAGTACTTATGTGGTGCGAGTATTCCATAATTCTTGTGGTATCCTAAGTTGAAATAAATGATCTTGAGCGTCAAAATCTGTCCCAACTGCAGTCCAACTACATGTATCCCCTTCGGGAGGTACGCAATGATCAGTGTATAGTCGAAATCTCTTGGGACGTTGTCGTGACTAACTGCGCCAGCCAGGGGTGAGATATAGTCGAGAAAGATTGATGGGATGAGCTTCACATTCTCCAGGTCATCACTGTGCTTACTTATTTTCTCTGTCGTAGTACGAGATTGCCCAGATCGACAGGGATGCTTGAAATCCTCTCATCGATGAATCCTGTGCTCTTGTGGACATGACCTTCTCAGCCATAAGGTCTATTAGGATCTATTCTATGGACTTCTCTACTGTTCTAAGATCATCCGACATGCACCCTCTAGATCATATATCGCGGATAGGTGAATGGACACTCAAGGTAAACAAAGCAGTTGGCGAGGTCTCAAATGCACAAAGTGGTAGCAATCAGTTCTCTATGGGCTTAGATAATCACAATTTGCAAAAGTGTTCTTGGTAAGACATTAGACAGATTAAATAGATGATGTCGTAATGGACTCCTCCAATGGGAAAGAATACCTCAATCAATACGATTCCATCTGTTATGACACGGTCCCAACGGTCCAATGGCGATCTTTCTGGAAATAAATGTGTTTCTAGCCATTTTGGAGCTTTGTTCTAACGGTTAGGATGCCTCCAATGGTCATATTGCTTCGTCATGGAGAAGTGCTAGTCTGTGCTATTCTACTATTATGACGAGGTTCAAGTTCTGCAAGCCTTCCATCTACGAAGTCCTCTCTGGAACCTCCTGCAATTTTTCTAGCTTTTCTTTCTTATTACTAAGCTTTCTTTCTTTCTTTCCTATGATCTACATCTCTGGATTCATCTTTCCATTCTTGTTCTTATCTTTTCTTAGCATAGTAACTTCGCACTGCTGAGGATCGTTCACAAGGTTCGAGGGTAATACTTCTTCTCTTACTGTTTCTGGAGTATGTGATCTTCTCTTCTGCATGGATAAGTTCTTTAAGCCTTCTTGCGTGCTTTCAACTTTGATAGCCAGGTCTCTAGCCCTCAGTTGCTTCGACTTATCCTCCTGTTCTTCTATTAAGCATGTTATTCTCCTAGCCATGAAATCCCTTAGTTCTTGCTTTTTCTGTTCTATAGCTTCCTCTTCTTCTTTCCTTCGGATCTGATCTTTCTCAATCCAAGTCCTTCCTAACAAAAGTGAAAAAGGAGTGTTGTTCTCAACAAATTTAATGACCTCAAATTCTTCCTTTGTCGATGTTCCATGAGCACTCATAGGTACATGAGTAAGTCTTCCACATAGGGTTATCAACTTTCCTTTAAACAATACTATTCCTCCCAATGAAAGAATCATWGCAGGCTTTCCCAAAATTTCCCAAGTACTTTCTGGCATAATGTTCACCCATGTTTCTGCATCCAATACACAGTCTCTGTCGAAGTCTCCTATTCTTGTTTCTATGCACTGCTTCTCTTTTAAGATCTCTGGTAAACTAATKTCTCTATGATCATTCCGTGTTTCTTTCATCTGCAATAATATAGTCTCTGATTCTTTATGGTTTTCTAGTATATTCTTAGTCTCTTGACCTTCTTCATGGTTTTCTTGTTTCATGTTCATCTTCTCAACTTTAGCAATCATTCTAGGGAAATCCAAAACTTCATGTCCAATAGCTTTACAACAAAGGAAAATAGGACCTCTACTAGGGAATTCCTTAGCAAGATATCCAGGTCTTCTGCAACTATAACAAATAGTCAATCCCCTCATTCTCTTAAATGATCCCAACCTTTCCTGCACTACGCACTGGGATCACAATGATGGACTTGCAAAAAATTCTTTCTAGGATCCAGCATCCACTTGTTAGTCCAAAAATTCTTTCTATGCATAGGAATAACATATATTTCATTAAATTTATCAGATTTGTTCATATCAAATCTTCTTTCTTCTAGATGTGCCCTAGTTTTCAAACTAGTGAGAAATCTATCAAACATACCTAGATCCATTCTTTTGAAACAAAAAATTCCACTTATCTTACCTTTATTAGAGCACAAATCTTTAAGATCTTACCTCTTTTCTTCAGATCTGATTCCCTTCTTAGCACAGAGCTTCACAATTCAAGTAGAATATTGCGCACTACAGCAACATATCTATGCACCGAGCTTTCTCTTTTCTTCAGTTTCCAACAATCACGATTTTAGGTCCCGGCAACAGAACCATTTGTTGGCACAGGGGCAGACCTAGGGTTCAACACTTCACCAATACACCAACAAAACCCTAACTACCGGCCCTTTCGACAACACCTATGAAGCAGATGAAGTCTCACCCGAGGTAGAGGTAGGGGGGGTTGTAGGACTCAAGTGTCTACAACCTAGCTGGGACACAGATCTATTATCACAATACTTAAAAGAGCAATTAGCAATTAACATTCATCAATATTTGATCCTTTTTCACATCGCAGGCAAAAACCCTAATTACAGAACAACGCAATATTCATCAAGATCTAAATATATCTAACCATTCAACACATAGCATCAAAGTAGATCTAGTATTCATTCACATATAAGGCACTAAGATACTACATCAGATGCATCTAACATACATAAATATTACAACACTAAGCATAGATCACATCAATAACATATCAACCACATCACACAAAGAAACCACAACACATGATATACGTGGTTCACCCCAGTGTGGGGCTACGTCCACCAACTCTTCTTCTTCTTCTTTATTAGCTTCTTCCAATCTTATTGCATGCATAGAGCCACAAAGCCAACTCCATATAAGATAGGAGATCTATGCGCACCTCGCTAGATCCTCCTTCCTTGAGTTAGGTCCAAACACAAAGCCTCTACACAGTCTGTGCACAAAGCACTTACAAAACACTTGCACTTAGCTCTGCAAGCCTTAACACGTTCATGCACAAAACCAACTAGCCATGCACTAAGTCGATCAATGACTAGTAACTTCTTCTTACATCACCTAGCTACTTATTTATACATTACAAAAGGGGCCTAAACATGGGTAATACCCATGGGCTGACATCCCATACACATTACATAAACCTTAAACCCAAAAATCCCATAAAAGGGGGTGATATCCCATGATCTCCACTTCGCTTGGGTGCTCCGTCTTTGGCCAGCCTGTTGAAGTCCCAAAAATGGTCAAACATGACCAAGGTTCTCCAAAACTTGGTCGAGGGCCAACATGCATGATCCCACTTGGCCCAATATGCCTACAAAATTGCCTTCATACATTCCAAATTTTGAGGGAAAACCAGGGGACGATCCTGCCAACCATGTTATGACCTTTCACTTATGGTGCTCTTCAAACAACATCATGGATGATTCCATCCGCTTAAGGTTATTTCAACGCACTCTCACTGGTTCCTCAACCAAATGGTATGTGGACGAAAAATCAGGGTCCCATGTGACCTTTGAATCATTGGCCAAGGCCTTTTTGTCCTTTTCCAACTACCAGTTTGTCATGATGTTGGATTAGAAATTCTCTTGAAATTCAAACAAACTACTGCTATCCATATAGCCGATCACATCCATGAATGGCATCGGCGTCGTAATTTGTGTAAAGCAAAAACCACCAAAGAATAACATCTTGATTGGTTTCTCAAATCACTCGTCTCTATTATCGCCAAGGATGTCACATCCACCTTTCCTCAGTCAGAAGAGGAAGCCATAATCAAGGCCCAATAGTTTGACCTCATCTATGCTCAATCAGGTTACTTGTACGTAGTGTTACCTGATGCAACCAGACCCATACCATTTGGCCAGGAAAAAACTAGGATGTCCCACGCTGCGGATGGGTTGATTAGTTCCATGACACACCACAACCCTTACAACCAACCACCACCTATTTATGGTGCACCTCAATATCCACAACCCTATGGAGGGCCATCTTATTACCCTCCCCCCACTTACCAATAGTCATACCCTTTTGTTCCCCCTCAGTCGTTGGGGGGACCCCCACCAGTACCCCAGATGCATCAGGTCTCTTAATCAAGTGCAAGTCCACCCCCAACCCCTACATGTGACCATAACAATTGTGGAGGTACTTCAACTTCCTATATGCCATTTGGAACGACTCCCCAAAAAAATCCATATTTTCCATTTCCTGGTCCTCCACAGACGGTTTCTCCTCCACAAGGACACCCACATGTTGGCATTAATTTTTTTCATCCCTCTCCCATTCAACAACTTTGGGATTTTGAACATTTGAATACAACAAATCCAACCCATCAACCGAATAATGTCAAAAATAAAGGAAAAAGATAAAACAATAATAACCCGAGACCTGGAGGAAATAACCCGCAACAAAACCATCCCGCTGGGGGCAACCAAAACCTCCAAGGGGACAATAACAAAAAATGAAAAGGGAAGAACAACAACAATCTGAGGATGAACTTCCCTTGCACTCGTTTTGGTGAGTATGGACATTATAATCACCATTGTCCCTAGATTTCTGACTTCAAATAGATGAAAGAGTCCATGAACGTGCAACGTCCTCCAACACTGCCTGCCTCTCAGCGGACCCCACAACATTACTTGCAGCAACCACCTCCGGCCGTTTTGAAAAACCCTATTCCACACCAAGGTGTGATGAATACCCAACAAGAGGTACACACTACTCCACCCGAAATGGGATAGTATCAAAACCCAGGTCCCAATCAACCTAGAAATCTGGTAGATCACAACATCCACCTTACCAGTGAAGAAGAGATTTTTTTGAAAACATGCGATCGCTAGTATGGTGTTTCCACTAAATCTACTCCAACCACCTAAAAAATGGTTGCATCTACTAATGGAAAACCCTTGATGATTCCACACCATAACATTGAACCAAACCCTCATATACCTCGTATGTCGTTACGATGAAACGTACATAATCCTCATGCTAGGGCAACACACAATTACAACCTGGTTGACAACTTAACACAGTCTCCTGTAGTCATTTCTGTATTGGAGGTCCTCCAAACTTGTCCAACTCATTGAAAATCCTTGCTTTCCACCTTTGGGGTAGTCGATGCATCAGATACTAGACTCATCACCTTTGATCTAGATAGCGGAGAACTGTGCCTCCCCGCCCTGGTAGCGTTCTATATGCCAATTAAGATCAGGAACATCACCATTCATCGATGTATCATCGATGAAGGTGCATCCACATGTATCATGTCCAAAGTCATATGGAAGAAACTTGGCTCCCTAGAGCTAGCACCATCCGCCATCACCTTAAGAGCCTATGATGGTCGACCATCATCCCCTGAAGGGCTCTTCCAAAATGTCCCCGTAGAAATTGCAAGAAAAACCATCTTCATCGACATTGAATTTATCGACACCCCACTTGATTACAATATCTTGTTTCGATGTAGCTACATGTACGCTATGAAGGCGATAGCCTCTTCTGTGTTTCAAATGATGATGTTCCCCCACAATGGTAAAATCGTCACCATTGACCAAATTACACATTATGAGCCTAACCATTCCACCAACATCGATAACATTCTTCCCCTTGTCCACACTATCTCAGATGCTTATTCGCTCATCGACAAGGTTCTCAGAATTTTTAAGGACCCATCCTTGTTGGGGGCATATCATGAAGCACCACCCCTCCTACAACCTTCAACACAAGTGTGTGTAGTATCTTCTAATGGAATAGATATTAGAGCCACTACTCCTCCCATCGAGGCCTTTCCTCACATCGATGTTCCACCAGTTGAAGAACTATTACCTCAGGAATTCCCTGAGAACCCCACGACACCACTTATGTTATATCCCCCCCCACTCCAGGGGAAAATACCGGTTTGGGAGACAGTCCCCCAAGCCATTACTCAAATTCCCTTCTTCTACCTCCCACTTGGAGTCTAAGCATTCCAGGTAGCTTCAACCCTTACTCTTCTTAACATGGTGCTTTCCATCCCTATATGGTATCTTCATCCACCCGCGATGGTTATGCAACCATCTCTCCCTCCTCAAATAAAGGGAATATTGATGCAAATCCCAGTATAAGCTCCTACCACACCACCATCACCCCCAACTATTGGCACCACTGCCACTACTGGGGGCATACGAAAGAAGAAAGATCCCACAACTCTACTTCCTCCTCAAGTTCAACCTCCTTGTGCACTATGCGAAAGAGAAGGGCACCCCACTAATAGGTGTCCTACTCTTCCCAAGTTACTCAATCTGATGCAACTCCCTTGTGAAACCACATTGCTAGCTACTTCACCAAGTACGTCTACTGCTACTAGGACGTCGTCCACTATAGGAAATAAAGGGTTTCAAACCAAATTTACTTGTGCCATCTGTTTAGAATATGGCCATTACACTCATCATTGCCCAACTCTACCTCAGTTTCTCCAGATGTTAGTCGCAATAGGCCAAACATCTCAGCCTGATCCCTCTCATATACTCCCTACTATGGCTCACATTACTGATATTCGATACATTTCATCATTATTACCTACACGAATGAGGTACCCTCCACAATGTCGAGACATTCACTTTATGTCCAGTGGTCCCTCGCACCCTGCACACGATATCCCATCTACATCCTCGCCACTTGCGGATAACCACACTTTGACAGTTCCCCATGTCACCTTCCCAGATTCCCTATATTATCGCACTTTCTACTGTGACGAAGATATCCTGGAGGAACTCACTACCCCTGATTTCCCATGGAAAGTGCTCCATCATCAAACACTTTTCCTTTCACAAGAGTTGTTTGACCCTCCTGACCTCATGTATGACCCTCCATACATTCCTTAACTAACCTACCTAAAAATCACACAATGTGGGATGATAAGGTCACTAACTTGTCTCTCGCAACTCCCATATCGGTAGCCTCACGCTCCCACTATCTCAAAATATCCTCACAATTATCTCATCATCTCAGCAACAATGACAGGTACAAATGAGGTGGAATTGTGGGCCCACCATCCATATATAGCCCCTTTTTCCCAACTTCAACACTATGTTACAGGATCCCAGAGCCTCCATTTCCGATCTATTCTCAACCGCGGGATATTGGTCCTGCCATCTACACATTCCCATTCCCTGGGCCATCATCTGAACTAGGCTCCAGAGGAGCATTTTTCTCACATCACGTTCAGGTACGCATGCTCATATTCAATTTTATCAAATAATTGTTATATGTTCTTTATCATTAGATATTGTTCATGTTGGGTATTTGGTTTTCATGTGTGCAGGTACTTGTTCTGCAAGCACACAACCCCTTCAGGTATATGTTCGACACTGACATGCAATTATTCCCCCTGTAAATCAATTGCATATCCCAGTCATGCACTCTAGCGTTTACCTTTAGGGTCCTTACATTCGGATCTGTAGTACCTTCACCTCTACTGAATTTTGGTGTTGTCACCCAGTAGCACTCTCCCCCACATGATTTTTCCCTTTCATATTTCTCCTTGTCCACTTGACACTCATGTTGATTTCACCCCCTAGGGATGGGAGTCCCGATTGTCTTATGCACTTCCAAGAATGAACCCCATACTTCTTCTCATCATATTGCTATATTTCCCAATGGACTCCAAGGTCATATCATATCGGTTCTGTTGACTGCACCTCCACAATATCATTATCCCTCCATCTCATCTACCATCAGTTTTCCCATCTGCATATTTTCCTCCATCCATTTACCTAATACAGAAACCCACCCATGGGGCCCCCACCCTCCACCAATTCTCTTTCACAACTTGTGCCCTCATAGGCAAGCCATCTTTCACCGGGGCACCCATTTTTGTATCTGTATACTCAACCCAAATTATTCTTTATTTATTTGGTAATTGTGAAAATCCTTTGTTTTCCGCATTTACTCAACTTTGTTTGTCGTCACCCTTGATGGCCTTCTTTTTTCTTGGCAAAGCAACCCATGTTGCCCTTGGTTGGGGCATCCACTCTTTTCACACCAAAATTATTCATGAACCCAAGTATCCCAAGTCCATGTTGTTATTGGATAATTGGGTGAATGTGGACATAAACTGATCTCCCTAGATCCGCCTAGATCTAGAACAAAACGAGACAGGACATGGCACTTTCCCTAAGCTCTAATCATTGAATTTACTATCAGACAATATACGAATGACATACCTTCGAATGTCACTTCCTTATGTCTTTGTTGTCCCTTCTCTTCTCCARTGCTCTTGTGATATTGGATCTACAATGAAWCACAAACCAACCAAAGTAAAAACAACAATAGTATATTCAATGAAAACTTACACATGTGACCAATGAGTCATGTAATAAAATGAGAATGATTTTATGGGAAGGAAACATGGCACTGTATTATATTAAGTAAAAGTGGAATATACAACCAAACAACCTTGATGTTGCAAGGTTCCCTTTTAGTGGCCCTTTTCTCCAACACACACACTTGCTCCAAACTTGCATGAAGAAGATCCACAATAACTTGATGGACCAATGAAGACCTCAAGCATCAGTTGAAATATAATCCCTCACACAATTCTCAGCCTATTCTTTCATTAATTCCTTGCTTAACCTTTTCCATGAGAAATCCATCATTATATAGGAGAAAGAGAGATGGTTAAAGATATTAGGGTGATCCCATCAAATCAAAGAAGCGAGTAGGATCCCAACCATACGGATGCCACCTTATATTCTAGAAGATTCCCTTCTAGAACCTTCGTGAACTTCGACCTTTTCCTATTCTTTCAACATCGTCGCACCTTTGCTATAGGACAACCTACAGAAATGCCACAAACCAGTTTCAGGATAGACTGCGGCGATCATGAATCACTGCACTATATCTTATGCTTGGCCTGCGATGTCTTTTATTAACAAGGTTTTATTGAAGAGAAAGCCAACCAATTTTCTCATGAAGAAAGGTTCTTTTGGGAGCTTGAACACATGATATAGAAACATCACTAGGGTGACTAAAATAATGTGTAACACATGTACCCATGATCTCTGAGTTTTCTCACTTTGTTAGCCTCTGGCTCTTTTTAACCCAGTTTCTAGTCATCCCCCTGACACTAGATCTAGTTTTACAGTTGCTGCCAATCATCCTTCAAACATTCCCCAACCAAGGGTAGTCTTGAGTCTCCCCGAATCTTGACTTCATTCATGTTACCCGTCAGTACCTGATATCATCTCAGTGGATTTCATGAATCCCTTTGCTTCTTAGAGTCGCGTCTCCCTTTCTATTGACATCAACATAGTTTCTAGAAGAACGACAATATCTTGATTCTCATTACCTTTACAATGAGGAGTCTCAGACGACACAGAGAGAATCATCATCGCTCTCTGATTTTGTTGACCCTCTTAACATTCGACTTCAACAAACTCTCATGTTATAGTGGGTCTTACTCTGCGACTATTGCAGTTGTTTCATACCAGTCGAATACCTTTGAATTCATTAGGCCATCAATGTCTATGAGTCATCGACAATTCTTACAGATGTCTTTGCCTCACTTCAGAGTTTTTTCACCATTAATAACTGTCATATGTTGTTATTAACTGCCCACGAGGGCACTGCAATTATATACATCAATATACATCTTCAGTTAGAGTCTCACATTTTGGTTACATGACATGAGCATGGGGCATGCCCACTCATTTGTACACAAATTTTCTTTTTTCCCCCTAGAGAAAAGTTTGGATCCCACAGTTTTCCCTCTCCCTCTGGTAGATCACTCTTGCAGTCCCTCTCTTCACTCTTCATTACAATGGCACTCTAAAAAAAAAGAAACATTGATTTATTTCAGCTATACGTATGCTCCTAACCACACTATGAGGACCAATACATGAGATGGACCACATTATGTCCAAAACTCCACCCACATTAGAGAAAAGTGAGAGTCTCACATTTTGGTTACATGACATGAGCATGGGGCATGCCCACCTCATTTGTACACAAATTTTCTTTTTTCTCCCTAAAGAAAAGTTTGGGTCCCACAGTTTTCCCTCTCCCTCCGGTAGATCACTCTTGCAGTCCCTCTCTTCACTCTTCATTACAATGGCACTCTAAAAAAAAATAAACATTGATGTATTTCAGCTATACGTATGCTCCTAACCTCACACATCAGGGGGAAATATGTTATCACTAAAATATCATCCACAACATTACATGCAAATGGTTAAAGAAACACAACAATGCCAACAACAATTAATCCACCTACAACATTGAAATGTATTCAAAAGGTAAAAAACTATACAATTAGGTCTAAACTTGACATGTGAAAATTCACCAAGGAAGTGCGTGCATAGTGTGTGGGCCAACAAAGCCCTCAACTCGCACAATGTGCCAAGTGCACGACTCTGTACGTGAAAAGTCATGCACTTCTATGAACGGTGCATTTATGGATCTTGTTGGCCCATCAACCACTTATGGACCARCTCCCAACATGATTTGACCCTCATATCTAAGAGAAATCTGAATGGGAGGTTGGTCAAGAACTAGAGGGTGCCCTAAAAGGCCCCTTGTTCACAATGTGAACCAATTACATTTTTTCCTTGAAGAAATGCTATAAATAAGAGCCATGGGTGCACTAAGAAACTAATATCTTCATTGTATTTTTATGCTACAAGAATTATCCCTTGAGAATCCTCTTTTCTCTTTGGATCCTTCAAGCACCATTGCAATAGGCCATTCCACTCACCTCTTGAGGGAATATGCATTGATTTTCTTCACCATTTTCCATTTCTTCCATTGTATAAAGAGTTCTCCATTAGGGAATTAAATATCCCTCCCAAGGAGAAAGAGGGGTGATCTAGGTGGATATCAATGGCCACCCACCTTTTCTAACTGGCCCAAAACAGTTTTCTGGCAATTTACTATTTTTAGCATTTTTTAACTTACGGGGCCAATGTGAGGGCCAAAATGAAGGTTTTTAGAGATAAAGGTTCTTAATGATATCCTACAGCATGATTGAGACCCCAAAATGAATCTCCTTGATGATACCTTTCCAACGGGCTATCATACACCCAAAACGAAGATCGTATGCAAAAGTTATGACCCCGGGAAGTTAATGCACTAACTTACCCAAACGGGGCCCACATTACTTTTGGCGCTTCATCTCCTAGGGTTAGGCTTTTGGATGTATAGAGTTTTTGGCATTCCTGTTTATGGTAAAAATGCCTTCAGAGCCTCACTGAAATCATCTTCTTGCGAATGCTAGTAGCTGTCACATCTCTTCTCAGAGATAAGCTGCCATCATTCTAGCGAGTCTTTACTTTGTATTTTTACAGTCTCTGTACATTTCTTTGAATAATAGAAATTGTGTATTACTGTATATCTATGTTTATGGTTGCATTTCTAATACATTTCTATTATATTATTGAATATTTGCGATATCTCCTTGCATTTATTTCTTATATCTCCGCTCTCATTTCGTGCTGAAAATAATCCGGATTAGTGGTATTAGAGCAGGCTGTTCTTAATAATTTTTTTAGTGCATGTCCCCGATGAGGTCTGAGTATAGCAAGTTGGGTCTCCAACTTTTCTCTCTTGAACACAATTGCTCTCTCACACCCAAGAAACCCTCAATGGTGGAAGAAAAGAAAAACGACGGAGCATACGATCCTATCAGTCTGTTGTTTGAGAAATCTATCACGCGACAGAGGGACGAAATGATGGAGAATTTTTCCCAGATCCTTCAATGCCTACCAATAGCAACAAGCACATCTTCATCAAGTGGCTACTTTGGAAGCACCTCTCCTTTCAAGGTACAAGTTAATTTTGATTTTCCTGTATTTGAAGGACCGATAGATGTAGAATCCCTAGACAATTGGTTAAATCTACTAGAAGGTTATTTCTCTGTTCGCAATTTTTCTGACAGAGAAAAGATCACCTTTGCACTCCTTAAATCTCTCCCTCATGTCAAACATTGGTGGGAAACTTACTAGGAGAAAAGTTCCACAGAGGAGTCTGGAATATATGGGGTTGAGCCCAATTGGGATTTTTTTGTGGATGCAGTAAAGGAACAGTATTACTAGGTTGGCAACTATGAGGACCAGTACATGAGATGGACCACACTATGTTAAGAGAGGGGCAAAGAAGTTTTGGAGTTCACCAATACCCTCCATACCTTGCACACCAAGCTGGGTATCAAAGAATCCGAATGACATTTGGTTTTGAAATACCGTGGGACTCTAGACAGATACATCCAAACTGAAATTGATTTTCTGGAAATCTCATCACTTGGTGTTTCTTATCAATATGCTGTTAAAATAGAGAAAAAATTTAAGCACCAGAACAAACAAGAGTTTGGGTCTGCAAATACACAACAACCAAAGTTTGATAAAGACAGTCCTAACAAACAGTCTCATGAAAACCTGTCCAAGCCACAAGAAAAGAAGGGTCACGTGAAGACAAAGAAGGACACCGAAAAATGGTGCGATTTCCACAAAAGCCCCTAGAAAAACACCGATGAATGTCACTCAAAACAATCATTGGTGGTCGAGATCAAAGACAAGGAGCCGAACCCTGATTCAGAATCTGATTATGAAAATACTAGTAAAGGACAGATCATTGACACAGACCCCACTGCTATTTTCGCGACTGCAACAATTCAACCAAAAGAACCAACAGATCCTGAAGAGAGGGAGCACCTTTTTCATTCACAGATGTGGGTGAAGGGGACCCCACTGCATTTTATTGTTGATAGCATAAGCTAGAAGAAACTCATCTCAACAGAGGTCG
>JASDQU011029645.1:30620-43300 GCA_032191745.1 Picea mariana
GATGCAGATTCAGCAAACGCTTTTCTCTCTCCCCTAGGAACTCAACGCAATGGAGACCATTTCTTCCTAAGGAGGGAGGATTGATCCGGGTGGATATCAGTGGCCACCCATCTTTTTCGACTGGCCTAAAACAGTTTTCTAGCAATTTTGGCAATTTACTATTTTTAGCAGTTTTTAACTTTCGGGGCCAATGTGAGGGACCAAATGAAGGTTTTTCAAGATCGAGGTTCTCAATGATATCCTACAGCATGATTGAGAACTGTTGGCAGCCAATTCAACTTTTTTTAGTGTCTTATAAGCTGCCTACACCCATGTTTTGCAAACATCAATTTTTCGTCGCAATTTTCTAATAAACGACATTTTCATTTTTTTGCGACATTTGCACATTTGCCTTCGTTTTGTTTTCACGGCTGTAAGCATGAAAACTTCACCTTTTGAAGTCGTATTGAAGTCATTATTTGAACTGTCAATACCTCTTTTGTCGATATGCCTATTACGCTTACCTTTTATCACTATACAACTGGCAAGATCCTTTGATCGGTACTCATACTTCGATTGATTATGTAATTTGGTTTTATTTAGTTTGTAAGGAATTAGCATTTGGAATTGCATTTTATTCGACCTACCTGACCATTGATTTCATGAAAATGCATAGGGGTTATGATTAAATTTTTTATATATATGTMTTTTGATATAATCCCTATGTTGATGTTCTCWTAACTATTGGTATGTTGAAGACCCATTGGCACATTGGTTAAASGATTGATATGAGYTGTTACAATACATTGGCGCATGGTTAATTATTTGGTTTTGGTTTCAAATTGAATRTTTGATGGTTTAAAACTTTGGYWMAAYRATTGATTGCGYGTTGGTTTATACACTTGCCATTTGATTCATTGGTCGRCTAATTCACATAATTGTCAAACTATGCTATAATGGGTAGTACARCTATGTAAACCGACGGTTGTACTTTGGTAATAACTCTTTTGCATGGCAGAGATAAACTCCACCACCTTCACACGATGGCATTTATGCCTATCCMTTACTCACCGTTTACCTCCGTTAACTCGGATAGCCCTGCATGCATTTCACTCCTGTGTGTGCTATGAATCAAACCCTGGACTTACCGTGCGCTCGKCTCCATGGCACCAGTCGTGCGAATCGAGCCAAACGGCAACCAAGCCTTGTTAACATTTGACAATGCCCGGAAAGACCTGGAGGCTAACGGTTGGCTCACCTTCRTGCAGAGATTTGAGGGTTTTAACCTATTCGTGGCACAACAATTCACTTTAACTTTCGATGGCCGTAGAGCCAAGGTGGGTGATATCTAGTTGGAAATCGATGAGGGATTTATCAGTTCTGCTACAGGGTTACCCGCCATAGGTCAGCGTTGGTTCAAAAATTCGAAAGTAGAAGAGGTTCCATGGCCACTACTGTTTCTCTCGCGCAAAGTCACCTCTTGTGACAGAGATATGCCCATATTTATGCTCAAACCACGATGGCACGACCTTTTGATGCTAGTCAAGCAGTTCGTGACCTGTGAAGGTCGATACAGACTCATTTTTCTCTACCACCTGCGGTTGCTAATGCATTTTATAGGGTACCCGGTGAACATGCCTTTCTACTGTCAGCGCAGCTTATATAAAATGTCGAAAAGGTTTAAAAAGGAGAAGGCTAACAGCAGCCTGTTCCACCATGGGCTTATTAAACTTATCGTTGTTTATCACTTGAGTTTACATGGTGATAGCTGGACAACTTTCGTCGCTCGAAATGGTTTCGAGGACACAAATCCTATACAGGTTGACAAGCCTGTGGTGAGTGAAGTCAAGGCTGGACCACATATGCCCTTCCGTATCCTATTGCCCACCCCTAAGCCTTCGGTCGACCCTCCTATTGACTTACCAGACATTGGAACTGAGAAGGCCGAGGCTATTAAAAATCCTATAAGCAGAAAACCTAAGGCAAACCCTACTGCTAATGCCAAGGGTAAAAAGAATGCTAGGCTCATTTCAAGGATGGATAGAACTAAACCTAAAACCTCTACTGAGTCAAAGCCTATAATCCTTAGTGAGGATTCAAACTCTGACGTGGAACATTTTTTAGCCAATGAGTACCCTTACTCACAGGGTTTATGCCCCGAGCCACCGTATGATTTCGTGACGAATCTTCCACCCCTGCCTAAGGAATAACCCTGGCTACCCTGGTATCAAATTGCCTAGCGAAGCCCTCAGCGATGTGTCCAAACCCTCGCCTGCTCCTTCAAAACCCACACAGCCATCATGTGACCAATGCGAGTTATGGTTGGAACGATACTACATTGATGTCCCCCTACTCCAATCGAAAATTCAATCACTAGAAGATCAAATTGCAGTATTAACCAGCCAAAGAGACTAGTTCCAAGCAACTGATAAAAAGCAGAAGACAACTGGCTCCATCCTTTTCAAGAATGTTGAATCGGCCACAGCCGTTATCAACTCAAAGTTGTCATGATCCAGCCATACAGGTATGAATGTTGGTATCGTTTTAGTTTTGTGAATGATCAAGGTTAATATAATGATTTGAATTCTGTGTTCGAATAGCTCTATTTCTCATTCAAATGCCTTTGTCATTTGGTGTTCATCCTGTATATTGTTTCAATTTGCTAAAAATTAATGGAATTTCATTTTGGATATATGGTTTGATCATTCCCAGTACAACCATTGATAGATTTTTTTGGATTTGAATGGTTTTCATTTTCGTGTGTTTTAGTTTTATTGTAGTTTCCTAGTTTAGTTAGACTTGGGATATCTTCCCAGATTTATGTAAACAGTTTTGATAACTGCCACAGGGAGGTTTTACCTTGTGGAAAAACTTATAAATACTTATTATTTTTTGTAATAAGGAGCATCCTCGCTTGTGGGAGAACCAGGATTATGGATATCTAATACAAACTGAGACAGAAGTTGATGTTCTGCTACATCTTTCACTTTCATAATATCAATCTTTTGTTTCATGTTTATGTTTATCAATTTGCATTAGATTAGTGACTACTTTAGCTATCATAGTCTTTTGGAGAATGATATGAATTAATTAATGTTTCATCCATATCTGATTTCTTCCATTACTTAAAAATACAACAATTATTTGATTCAGTTTATGAATGATAGATTTCTCTTCTTCATCAATTGAATTATTTTGTATAAGTCTTTGCATAACAAGTTTACCTAATTGTGGAGATTTATAAATCATATGATTGTTGTGATTTTTATGTCTTGTTTGTCCTGTACACAAACTTAAAGAGCACTCCAGCTATTGTTTACGAGAAGATTTTGGATTATTCGGTGCGGGTTTCCTCCCTCCGATCATCTTAGAAGATCATCATACACAGGACAAATCTGGAGCATTTCTCCAGGTCAGTTCGTAATTTATTTTCGTTAGTTTAGTATAATATTAAGATTTTAGTTAGTTATATTTGTAGTTTAGATTAGTGTTTTAGTTAAGTTAGTTTTCTGTTTTATTTCTTGTTCATAAAATTACAAAAATTAAAAATATCTTTTTCTGTCATCAGGGCAGAATATAAATGAATTTTTCAGGTTTTATCTAAATCTGTAAATTGTAGATATTATATATTTTGTGAATAAGTTCTGTTTCAGTTAGTAGTTAGATATTTAATTAGTTAGAGTTATTTTAGTAGTAGTTAGTAGATTGTATATATAGAATAGTTAGATTAGTTTAGTTTGTTTTAATAATTAGTTTTAGTTTAGTTTGTTTAATAGTTAGTTTTAGTTAGATTAGTTTATTAGTTTGTTTCATTTTGTTTTTGTTAGTTTAGAATAGTTTTTCTTTTGTTTTCTTAGGACCTTAGATCAGCTAACGAAGCTGCTAAACCCGTCAGGGTGGTTCATTCCAAACGGCTTGGGTTATTAGATAACCCCGGACCGGTTCCACTCTCTCAGTTGACGGATGGTCGATTTTTCCCGTCAACAAATGGCGCTAGAAGGAGGACCTGAACTTAATTAATGGCACGAGGCAGTCACAAGAATCCTCCCCCCCCAATCGCTCACCTATAGTGACTAGAAGCCATTCAAATGATAATATTCCCCCTCAAACAACATTTACTTCAACCGACGATCCACAGATCACAGTTGAGACATCAACCCCTAATCCTACAGGTGGTGACATACAAGAGATTGTCTGTCAATCTCTTATAAAAACACATAGTGCCTTAGCTCGTCTTAGGTAACCAAACCGTCCATGGGGTCAACCTTTGGAATTCTCTGATATTAGAGAACAATTAGGTGACACTAACTTCACTGTGAATCCCATAGATCCAATCTTAAATCCTGCTACAGGAGGATATGGGATACCTCCTTCACCTCCTCCATCATCTCCTTCCTCTTTTGGAAGAGATTCCTCTGATGAAGGCGATTCCCCTTCTCAGCCTTCCACACCCAATACACCAATGGCAAATCAGAACAACCCTGCTAGACCCTGGCTTGATCAGGATGCTATAGTTGTACCTGGAGCTCAGCACCCTCTACCTAAACACCCGGAGAAATGGCTTCCCAAGTTTGACCCTGACTCAAAACAGATGGCCGAAGATCACATTAAAATTTTTATGTTAGCCATTAGACTCCGTAATGTCGAACATGAAGATGTTGTCTGTAGGTTGTTCCCTTATACCTTCGAGGGCAATGCATCCACATGGTAATTTTCCCAATAACCCCATACCATCGAGTCTTGGGAAAAGTTTGAGTCATGCTTTTTGGAAAAGTTCGGAGACGGTAAACCTCCGGAAGTCCTAGTCATGGACCTTTCTAGCTTAAGAATGAACCCAAAAGAAAAAGTTAAAGAATTTAATCACAGATTCTTAACACTTAAAAACCGAATCCCTGCGAATTCCATGCCTGCCAAGAGTCTTATAATAGCTTACTACACTAAAGCCTTGCATCAAAGTATAGCTATTTGGGTTAAACGATCTAAGAAAGCCACGTTGTTACAGGCCTTCGAAGAGGCCAGCCAGATTGAAAAAGACATACTTAGTCTTAAAGACTCTTCTAGCAACGAAACTGAGACTAGTTCTTCTTCCAAAAAGAAGATCGAAATTCTCCCCAGACCCACTCCGGGTAAAACACAACCTGAAAACTTTGATTTGAAAAATTTAACTAAAGTTGTTCAAAAAATGTCAAATCAAGTTATAGACTTAAAAAGGTCAACAAAAGAAGCTTCCTCGAGTAAAGGACCCTGCAAACCCCCTTTTCGGAAGCCTTTTCCTACCAACCGACCTAATACAACCACCGAAGGCCTTAATCTAGAAAGTCTGCAATGTGCTCTTCAAACAATTCTAGAGGCCCAAGATAACTTGATGCCCCCTGAGATCCCTCAGGAGGTAGTTGAACAAGAAACCGTTCAAGAAGAAGAGTCTTCTCCAAACATTTTTGGACACTTCTCGGATAAAATCTTTCAAGCTAACTTTGAGACAGTTCATCCTTATAATACCAGGATTAAGATAGCAAACAAACCTTTCGTCGAAAACACTACAACTTCACCTCCAAAGCAATCTAAATCAGCTGAGACTAAACAAAGCAATGTGAACCCCAGCTTAGATTATGATGTTGTTGAAGATCTTAAAAAGTTAAGGGCTAACATTTTTATTTATGAGTTATTGAAGTTTCCATTTCTGCTTCAAAAAATGTTGCAAAATATTTCAGAGAACGGCAAAAATGGTAATCCTAATGGTAACAAAGTTGTGCAAAACAAAGTTCCGCAGAAGACTTCCACCAAAAATAATCCTGATCCTCAAGATAAAGGAAGCCTTCCTGTATTTCCTGTAAGTAATGTAAATAATGTAAATAATGTAGATAAAGTAGCTTTAGAAACTGTGAGTAAAAAGCCACAAGCTACTACTCTTAGTACTCGCAAAAATGTACCTCCTTTCTTGTTAACTTTCAAAGTTTTCAATAGAAACGTGCATAATTGTATGGTGGACTTAGGGGCGTCATTCAATGTGATGCCTTGGTCTGTCTGCGTGAAGATTAACACCAAACTGGAACCATCTACTTTAAAAATCATACAGCTTGATCGAACCAATGTTAAAGTTATAGGCGAACTAAAAAATGTACTTATTAGATTATCGTCTAACCCCAAGGTTCATCAGGTTATTGATATAATTATTGTGGATATTCCAGAAGTGTATGGTCTATTTTTAAGCAGGGACTGGTCGGAGCAGCTACATGGTTATTTCGTGACAGATTGGTCTCATCTATGGCTTCCAGAGAACGGCAAGCCTAACAAGATCAGGGTGAATCGTGAACGCTACCTTAAGTTCATGGTCACAGATTTGAACAATCCTAACGAACCATATACACCTTCTGCTGATTCACTTGAAGTCTAAGGGATGGACACCTTTTTCAGCAATTTCATGGCCGAGGCTTCACCTATCATCAATCTAGAACAACAGTCTGAGATTGTAGCATATATGCAACCAACAGCTTCTATGCAACGGTCCCATGTGCTCGATGGAAATCAAATTTGGTCTCTATATTTCGACGGGTCTAAGTCTAAAGAAGGAGCTGGTACCGGCTACATCATTATCGATCCGATAGGTAACAAGACATTAATTGCATGTAGACTAGAATATGAATGTACTAATAATACTGCAAAATATGAGGCTTTACTGCAAGGTCTCAGAAAAGATCTAGATATGAACATTCAAAACCTGGTCGTATTTGGCGACTCTGAAATAGTGGTTAGATAGGTAAGAGATTCTATCCACTATCTCTCTCTGCATCTCAAGAGCTACCAGTTTGAGGTATGGAGTTTAATGAATAAATTTTCTACTTTCAATATAAATTCCATTCCTAGATTAAATAATGTTGAAGCAGATCTATTAGCTAATGTAGCTTCTAAACTTCTTCCTGCAGAAGGCTTGTCCCCAGACGCATTCTCCGTCGAGCTGTTGTTTCGACCATCTGTTCCTGACAATATCACGAACTGGAGAGTCTTTGACGACGATCAACAGATCATCAACTTTCTGCACATGGAAGAAACCTTTCAAGGCACTATGATAGACGAACACATGCACGACGACAATTTGTACGGTAATACCTGATCCGAAAACTCCTGAAGCTCTGTCGGACATGGTAAATTCCATACCTAAAGCTATAGTTAGATTAGAGAAGTTTTATGATTTTGAAAATAAATTTAAAAATACGGTCAACTGTAAAACCAATAGTTCCTTGTTGTCTTATGAAAAAGTAAACTTAGGAACTAATGAAAACCCTCAGTGCATTAACCTAGGCTTGGGATGTTCTCGACAAGAAAAAGTTGCATTTGTTAAATTATTTAGAGAATTTAAGGATGTCTTTGCATGGACATATGATGATCTTAAAACTTTTGATCCTAATATTATACAGCATGTCATCCCGATGAAACCCCAAACCTTACCCTTTCAACAAAAATTGAGGAAAATGCACCCCAAAATTGAACCAACCGTTCAAAAAGAATTGAATAAGCTCCTTAATGCTAAAATAATTTTTCCTGTTAGGAATACTCAATGGGTTTCTAACCTTGTCCTAGTTCGAAAGAAAAACGGGGAAATCCGACTCTGTGTCGATTTCTGAAACCTCAATAGAGTGTCTGACAAAGAAAACTATCCTGTCCCGCCCATGGAACAGATCCTTCAATAGGTATCTGGTTCCGAGAGGCTATCCCTATTAGATGGTTTCTCTGGATACAACCAAGTCCTGATGTCTCCACCAGACCAACTCAAGACTACCTTCCGTACCCCGTGGGGCACTTATGTTTATCGCAAAATGCCCTTTGGATTGATTAATGCTGGTGCCACCTTTCAGAGAGCAATGGACATTGCTTTCTGAGGCTTAATCAATCAGTCCGTTGTAGTTTACTTGGATGATGTGACCATATATTCTAAAAACAAAGACGATCATCTAGCTCACTTACGAGCCGTTCTACTGCGATGTCGTAAATACGACATCTCCTTAAATCCAAAAAAATCCATCTTTGTGGTAGAACAGGGTAAACTCTTAGGATTTATTGTGTCTAGCAAAGGAATGATTATTGACCCCGACAGGACTCAAGTCATCGCGAAACTTCCCCCTCCTACATCCAAAAAATCCATGCAGTCTTTCTTAGGCCAGATTAACTTCATGAGGAGATTCGTCCTCAGTTTCTCTGAAATGGTCAGGCCTTTATAGAATTTGATTAAGAAAGACACCCAATATCACTGGGGACCCACATAAAATCAAGATTTCAATGCAATAAAGAAGGCCATAATAGATGCTTCATCTCTCATGAGCCCTGACTTCTCTCAAGATTTTACACTCTACACTTTTGCTTCTGACAGTTCCTATGCCGCTGTCCTAACTCAAAAGAATGCTGAGAACCACGAAGTACCCATTGCCTTTATAAGCTCTGCTTTCAAAGGTGCCGAACTTAACTATCCAGTAGTGGATCGGCAAGCCTACCCTGTTTTCAAAGCAATCAAACACTTCCAGTCCTATATTTTGAAGTCAAGGATGAAAGTCATTGTCCCCTACCTAGCCGTAAGGAACTTTTTAGTGCAGAAGGAGTTAGGAGAAAAGAGAGCTAACTGGGTCACCTCCTTGCAGGAGTATGACTTAGAAATCACCCCAACTCAGATTGTGAGAGGCCAAGGGTTATTTAAGTTGGTGGTTGATTCGGAAATAGGACAGCAAGAAGAGAGCGATACGTCAAACCTAGGACAAAGCTACCAAAGCCTAATCTGTTGCGCACAAAACCTAGTTAGTCCTTGGTATGACGATATTAGATTCTGTCTTGAACATGGGTCAGCACCTCGTCACTTAGACCCCCCTAAGAGAAGAGCACTGAGGTTAAAGTCTGCCTCCTTTCATCTGATTAATGGTATACTGTTTCGTCAGAATTTTAACGGCGTACTGATGCGCTGTCTTGAAAAAGACTAAGCAAAAAAAGTCTTGCTAGAGTAGCATGCTGGAGAAGCTGGCGGTCATTTTGGTGGTGACACCACTGCTCATAAGGTTTTAAGAGCAGGTTACTACTAGCCCATGCTTTTTAGAGACGCCCATGCCTTGTGTCGTAAATGTATCATCTGTCAGAAAGCGTTGGGGTGGTTACAAAAACCAGCCTTCCCCTTGCAACCCGTTTCAGTAGATTCTCCTTTCTAGCAATGGGGCCTTGATATCATAGGTCCAATTAAACCTCCGTCCTCGTAACAACACAAGTTTATTGTGACAGCCAAAGATTAGTTTACTCGATGGCCTGAAGCTGCTGCGTTAAGAACTGTCAACACCAGTCAGGTAATTGCCTTTCTAAATTCGAATATTATCACTCGTTTCGGTATCCCTGACTGTCTAGTCTTTGACAACGCTTCTTACTTTTATTATTTTGAGATGAGCAAATTCTCTTTGGAAAAATGAATTAAGCTGAAGTATTCTGCTAGTTACTACCCCCAGGGCAACAGATTGGCAGAATCAACAAACAAGAACTTGATTAAAATTATCAAGAGAACCGTGGTTGAAAATCACAAAAATTGGCACAATGCGCTACTGAATGTACTATGGGACGATAGGGTAACGCCAAAGGAAGCTATAGGTAACTCCCCCTTTTTTCTCGTTTATGGCAGAGAAGCAATTCTGCCACCTCACATTCTTCTTCCTTCGCTTCAGTTGTCACAGAAAGTTCAAGAAGAGGATTGTCCCCCTTTAGAAAATTGAATTAACGCTTTGATGAAGCTGGAAGAAGTAAGAGCCCAAGCTAAATGTAAGTTAGATCAACATCAACAATTGGTTAAAATCTGGTTCGATTCTAACTCTGCTTCTGATAGGAATTTTGAAGTAGGCGATCTCGTCTTGAAGTGGGACAAACCGAATGAGGGAAAGGGAGAACACACAAAATTTCAAAACTTATGGCTTGGACCGTTTTTAATTGCTGAAAAGTTGGGTCCAAGTTCTTTTCGATTGCAGAATCTTGAAGGGCAGCTTGACACCTATCCGGTGAATGGTCAAGCCTTGAAAAGATACTTTGCTTGATAACTACCCTTGTATATAATGTAAATATTTTTACTTTTGTTTGCGTTTTCGTTTGCTTTTTGTTTTTGATTTTGATTTGAATTTATCAGTTGGTGTTTTCTTTCACACAAACCTATATGCTGAACTATGCAGACCCAAGAAAATTCTTTCACTGAAATAACTACTAAGAGAATTTGTATAAACATCAGTGGTAATTCTAAATATTTATGTTGGAAAAGTCTGTTGTTTGAAAGAAGATGGTTGATTTTGATCTCTGAGCAAAGCTTGTCATGATCATCTATTATCTTTTTACACTGTCCCTTTTCCATAAAGGAATGACTCAGAAGATGTCTCCCTGTCTTAGGAAGCTGTTTTTGTAAATAAAATATCTCTGGATCTAAATAAAGGATAGTTCTAAAAAATTCTGATGAGGTCTAAAAAATATGCTAAAATATCAAGATTTTCAGCATCACCCCGCTCAGCTATATATCTATGAAAAACAAAATAAAATTATTAATAAGACCTGTGGGAAGTGCTTGTAATCCCGCCGGGCTGCTGAACAGGTCCGCTGGCAGCGGGTAAATGCATGCATGGCACCAAGACAACTTCACCGGGGTATTGAACAGGCCCACTGGCAACGAAGCAATGTCAAGTATATGAAAATTTGCAAAAAAGAAACTTCTTTAATGTCCTTTATTCTGATCCAGAACTTCTTAACAGGATACAGATGTCAGAGTGGGTTAAATGGAAACCCTGTCGAGGCTATGGACGCTTGCTGGCAGCAGTGGCTATGCCAACAATATTGGAGATTTTTATCTTTAAAATCATGACTTGTTGATCTTAAGATTGTTATTAGTTTTCATCTTTTGAAACACTGCTGGAATAATTGGTTAATGATGATGTTTATACAATTTTCTGGTTGTTATTTTTGAGTTGAAATTATCTTCGCTGTCCTAACCTGAATTTGTTTCTTTTGGCAGAGATAACTGCTTCTACCAGTGTGTCGCCATTGTTGGCAGCCAATTCAACTTTTTCTAGTGTCTTATAAGCTGCCTACACCCATGTTTTGCAAACATCAATTTTTCGTCGCAATTTTCTAATAAATGACATTTTCATTTTTTTGCGGCATTTGCACATTTGCCTTCGTTTTGTTTTCACGACTGTAAGCGTGAAAACTTCACCTTTCGAAGTCCTATTGAAGTTATTATTTGAACTGTCAATACCTCTTTTGTCGATATGCCTATTGCGCTTACCTTTTATCATTATACAACTGGCAAGATCCTTTGATCGGTACTCATACTTCGATTGATTGTGGAATTTCGTTTTATTGAGTTTTTAAGGCATTAACATTTGGACTTGCATTTTATTCGACCTACCTGACCATTGATTTCATGAAAATGCATAGGGGTTATGATTAAATTTTTTATATATATGTCTTTTGATATAATCCCTATGTTGATGTTCTCTTAACTATTGGTATGTTGAAGACCCATTGGCACATTGGTTAAAGGATTGATATGAGCTGTTACAATACATTGGCGCATGGTTAATTATTTGGTTTTGGTTTCAAATTGAATATTTGATGGTTTAAAACTTTGGCACAATGATTGATTGCGCGTTGGTTTATACACTTGCCATTTGATTCATTGGCCGACTAATTCACATAATTGTCAAACTATGCTATAATGGGTAGTACAACCATGTAAACCGGCGGTTGTACTTTGGTAATAACTCTTTTGCATGGCAGAGATAAACTCCACCACCTTCACATGATGGCATTTATGCCTATCCCTTACTCACCATTTACCTCTGTTAGCTCGGATATCCCTACATGCATTTCACTCTTGTGTGTGCTATGACTCAAACCCTGGACTTACCGTGCACTCGGCTCCATGGAACCAGTCGTACGAATCGAGCCAAACGACAACCAAGCCTTGTTAATGTTTGACAATGCCCGGAAAGACCTGGAGGCTAACGGTTGGCTCACCTTCGTGCAGAGATTTGAGGGTTTTAACCTATTTGTGGCACAACAATTCGCTTTAACTTTCGATGGATGTAGAGCTAAGGTGGGTGATATCCAGTTGGAAATCGATGAGGGATTTATCAGTTCTGCTACAGGGTTACCCACCACAGGTCAACGTTGGTTCAAAAATTTGAAAGTAGAAGAGGTTCCATGGCCGCTGTTGTTTCTCTCGTGCAAAGTCACCTCTTGTGACAGAGGTATGCCCATATCTATGCTCAAACCATGATGGCACGACCTTTTGATGCTAGTCAAGCAGTTTGTGACCTGTGAAGGTCGATACAGACTCATTTTTCTCTACCACCTGTGGTTTCTAATGCATTTTATAGGGTACCCGGTGAACATGCCTTTCTACTTTCAGCATGGCTTATATAAAATGTCGAAAATGTTTAAAAAGGAGAAGGCTGATAGCAGCCTGTTCCACCATGGGCTTATTAAACTTATCGTTGTTTATCACTTGAGTTTACATGGTGATAGTTGGACAACTTTCGTCGCTCGAAATGGTTTCGAGGACACAAATCCTATACAGGTTGACAAGCTTGTGGTGATTGAAGTCAAGGCTGGACCACCCATGCCCTTCCGTATCCTATTGCCCACCCGTAAGCCTTTGGTCGACCCTCCTATTGACTTACCAGACATTGGAACTGAGAAGG
>JASDQU011029646.1:18488-30426 GCA_032191745.1 Picea mariana
TGGGAATGGAAATTAAAAGAGAACGGAAAAATAGTAAAATCTAGTTAAATCAAAAAAAAATATGTGGAGACAATATTGCAGAGGAATGTAAAATGATCAAGGTACCTATTCCTCTAGGTGTAAATTTACTTTGGATCAGTGTCCCAAGACACAGGAAGAGGAGGAGGACATGTCTTGTGTTCCATATGGGAGTGTGGTTGGGAGTTTGATGTATGCAATGGTCTGTACTAGACCAGACATTGCACATGTTGTGGGAGTTTTGAGTAGGTATATGTCAAAACTAGGGAAGGAGCATTGGACAACAATAAAGAGGTTTTTCAAGTATTTGCATGGCATTACTAGTTATGGATTGTGATATCAAGGAAGACCAGGATTAGACAGAGTGTTGGACATACATGGATTTGTGGATGCTGACTGGGATGGATATCTGGTCCGTAGAAGATCTACAAGCGAGTATGTGTTTAACCTGTTTGGAGGAGCATTCAGTTGTATGAGAAAAATATAGTTTATACTGGCACTTTCAATTACAGAAGCTGAATACATGGCAATAACTCATGCAAGCAAGAAAGTAGTATGGTTACAAATATTGTGTTCATGTATTGGGTAAGTACAATAAGTTGTAAGGATAGATTGTGACAGTCAAAGTGCAATTTTTCTAGTGAAGAACCTAACTTATCATTCAAAGACAAAGCATATTGATGTTCAATGTCACTTTGTGAGAGACATGCTTGAAGAAAATAAGGTGTTTTTGATGAAGGTGGACACTTTGAAGAATTTTGCAGATTCATTAACAAAATCTGTGAGCACTGAAAAGTTCCCTTGGTGTAGAGGATCTATGGGCATTGGTGCCCTGGATTGTTGACTATGTAACCCTGTAATCCCTGTATGCAAACAAAACAACAAGTGGGAAAATGTTGTGTATGTGTTATATTCTTTGCATGGCTAGATTAGTGTCTACATTGCGTCGGGTGCGTATGGGGTTGGGATCCCCCATGAAAAAAAAATTGGTGGTTTTTTGCATCCGTTTTTGGGCGGTTTTTCGACACATTGTTTTTGTCGATGGTTTTCTATTTCCGATTAAGGAATTAGGGTTGTTGACTAAAATGTGTCATTTGATTAAGGTTTTGGATCCCATTGGATCCTATATGTATATTGTATTGTAAACAATGCATCGGATGATGAATATAGAAGATGTTGGTTTTCCCGGTTTGGGTTTCCCGAGAAAAAATATCTGTGTAATGTGTGTATTTTCCATTGTACCTTTTCTATTATTTTATTTAAAATATGTTTGCAGTAAATAATTGTACAAGGTCAAAATATACAACTATACCATTCTATGTCAACAAGATATGCACACCTATAACACCCTTGGTTGTGTGCACCAACACATCTATACCTATACATGTGTGGCAACAGTGCCAATTAGGTCGATGCACAATGATAATACTGAATTGCCTTCAATAATTGAAATTATTCCTATATATATTTTTCTTATAATTGAATGCATTCCTATATATACAATGTATGATACAAATCATAACATATATCATGTTCAAGGAATGAGATGTATTTAATGACCCCTACTCCAACCTTGTGACATAGAAAATATCTGAAGGCTTCATGATGCAGGGGCATCCCTAGTATATGGACCATCCTGCATCATCCAAAATATTTCCATTATAGTTTTCTACTTTGTCACATTTCAATGATAGTTATTAGTATTTAACAAAGGGAAAATGGACTGCAATGCAGCAGCTCGTGCATAAATTGATGTGGATATTAGTGATGGTGCAGAATTAGTTGACATGGTCAAATATGATCAACCAATGATGATTTGGATCTAGATGGGATGTTCAACTTTGAATAATGGATTTCCATGAGGTCCATGGTCAATAAAAGGAGTATTCAAATTTATGTGTGAGTAGCTCAATAATTGGCATCCAGAGATAGCTCAAGGGAGGAATGTGATCTAAGAAGATGAAAAGGGGATCAAAAGGGGATATAAATAGAGAGACGCATCTCTCGACAAAGGACATAAAAGAAGAATATTTGAGGTTTACGTGTAGTCGAGGGTTCAAAGAGCCCTTAGGGATTGTGGGTTTGCAGAAATCAAGATTAGCATTGGAAGAAGGGTAGAATTTGAAAGGATCCAGGGTGGATATATTGTGGGAATATATTTATTGAATATGATCCAATGTGCCAACAAACGTTATGAGGGTAGAGCACTCCAATCCAATTTCTACATTTTTTATGTAACAAGCTAAATAGATTTGTAATGGTTATTGGCCTCATTTTAGCTATAATAATAAAGAGGTGTGTCATTATTTCCTTCCATGAGATTTTTTGTTTTCTGAAATAGTTTATTTTTTATCACTCTTATGTAGGTAGATCCATAACTTCATCAAGTGGTTTTAGACTAGGTATATGTCCTACTACACTACACAAATCCTACAAGAAAAGGAAGGACTTGATAGATTATGTAAGAGAAACAACTCCAAATGTGTTTGTTGATTAGAGTTGTAGAGGAGAAGGAAGAACAACGCCAAAAAATATGTCAAATATATGTTGTTGAGGAAGCTTGAGAATGCACTGAAGGAGGAGTCACAATGGAAAGAGCGGTTGAGGTGCAAGTTTGAAATCTACAAGTTGTAAAGAATAGATCCAAGAAAGGGAATTGTTGGGTATAGTTGTTGAGGGAGAGTCCACAAAAGAAAGTTGAGGGGACTACATTTGGGTTGCAATATGATACTAAGGAGGAGAACATGAGTTAGATCAAAGGTAATATCATACCTCCCAAAGATCAGTACGATATCAAAAAGGAGGTCTAAAACTTATTTGCATGCTTGGAATCCTTGGAGGGGGTTCAACAAACAAAAAATACAAAGAAGATCGATTAATGATGTTTCCACTGTAAGATGGAATATGTGCACACATCCAACAAGGTACCTTTTTAAAATGGTGGCAAAGAGTTTGGAATATTATCTACAAGAATCACTTGCAAAATGAAATCCTATTTTGTAAGAGCCCATATTAACCATACACCCTCCTTGCATTTATGTCGGAGACATCTCTAGTGTCATGGAACTAGCGATGTCTCCGNGTACCTTTTTAAAATGGTGGCAAAGAGTTTGGAATATTATCTACAAGAATCACTTGCAAAATGAAATCCTATTTTGTAAGAGCCCATATTAACCATACACCCTCCTTGCATTTATGTCGGAGACATCGCTAGTTCCATGACACTAGAGATGAGTGGGAGGTGTAAACTAAAGAGGTGCATCAACGTTCCTTAGAATTTGAGGACATGCCAACCAAAAGCAACAAAGGATAAAGGAGATGGATGAACTCATGACATTTGTGGGAGAGCAAACCTTGAAGAGAGAAAAAATGGTGATGAGCAAAGCTTAATGAAAGTGAAGTCGTTCGAATATGAGGAGACCTCCAGTTTTAGGTGGATATAGTGGAGAGGGAAGATGGTTTGATTGTGTGCATACCATAAGAAATGGAGAAGGAATTTACAATAGAAAATATGCAAGCAGATTTGCAAGAAAGTGGAGTTGAAGAGAAATACAATTGAGGGCGTATGTGGGAACTTTTGATTCCCATAATATTTTTTGCGTTGATTTGTTTGTAGGCATGGAAGATTAATATGATGTAAATGTTGTTGAATATGATGAAAAAGACCAAAATACCAGTGACAAAGAATAAATTGAGTATTTCCTTGAAAAATATGAGATAAAGTTTGTCAATAGTTTGTGTGCAACTTTCAAGGTTATGAAAAATGTGAATGTTGCAATATTTGAGGATAATAGATAGAGAGTTTGTGACTACAAAAAAAAACAAATGCATTCAAGGAATGATAGTCGTACTTGAAGAGAAATATGTGACAACTTGAGGTAGAAGTGGGTGGTTAACAATGAGGGTTTTGTGACAAGTATATTGAGAGGTGGTGTTGTATTTTTGTTTTAAACATGGAGGAATTGTTCTATATGAACAAATGATATTGTGATGAAGTGTCATTTACACAAAAAATATAGAATAAATTTAGTGGTTGAACATGCATAGTTAATCCAAAGAAGAGGAATCCATTAGCAGAGATGACAACAAATAGATTGCAACAAAAAAAGTGGTTCACTACTAGTGTATCAAGTGTTGATGATGGTGCAAGAAATCATGGAGGCATGGTTGCAATTGTCTTATGATATCCTGGGTTCCTGAGATATGGCACATTATGCATTTCCTTCAAAAATGCATTTTTCAGCTCACTAGAATTCAACACATATACCTTGTCTTTGTACATGAGAATTCCATCTTCTTTTAGCTCATAAAAAATAAATTTCTGCTAAAACTTACCTTGTTGTAATGTTCCTTTTATTTTCAAATATTTCTCATCTAAATTTGTTGCTGTCATGATTTGATCTTTCATATTATTACTGTACAAGCTAAAATCTTTGATCAAAATTAGCGAATAAGAATTGATGAGCGTTCAGAGGATCTCAAGGCTGCAATTACTAGACGTTTTGTTATCTCTAGAGACATACTTGTTGATGAGTGGATCTTAGGGATACCATTACCGTGTGTACTACTTGTCTAGAGACCAATGGGATAAAAAGTTTTCCAAACTAGAGATTGACCATATTCTCCTATTAGTCCGTCAATGGAGAGTTGTCAATGATAGAATTTGAAATTTTCTAGCCCGGTGTGTTTCTATCAATAGTTTGAATACTAGTGTTCCTGGTCGTTGTGCAAGAAATATTAAATGGTTGTGCATAATTAAGATCAATTACAATTTCATATTAACTATCTAGACGAATCCCACTACAACAATCCCAACCATAAAAAGAATCCATGCCGTTTCATGTAGGCATTCTAGCAAGTCAAAGTGTTGCTCCAAAGCTCATAAACCCTGTTTTATTTACAGAGTTGGAAGTGTATCTACATTTCCATTGGGAAAAAACCATCTTGATGATTTCCTTACATTGATAACAAACAATTAACACTTGCAACTTATCAACTATGCACACTTTACTCTTTACACTTTTCAACTTAGCTGCAAATAGTCTGCCAGGGACAACCAGAACGATTGGAGATATCAAGAAGTTGTTGATAAATGAGTTCCAGAAGCCGAGTTCAGAGGATCAATACATGAACAAGATGATAGAGATTAGACAAAAAGGAAGAGAATCTGTATGGGAGATTGACAAGAGATTCAAACGACTAAAGGGAAAGATAAAATAAGTCATGACATATATGCATCATAGGCACCTGTTTGTCATTTCATTGTTACCACACTTGAAATATCCACTGCAAACAAAAAAGTTTCAGACACAGACAGAGGCTCTCGATGCAGCCCTGCAAATGGAAGAAAACCAATATCATAAGACAGATCTGTAACACACCCACTACGGGAATTAATAATTATCGGCTTTTTCCTTCTTTTCCCCGAGGAACAGAATCCCCAAATTCCTATGGGGCCTGATGCAGACCCTACCATCCCTTATCCTTACCCATGTGATTGTTGGCTATGACCAAAGGCCTTACCGGAGAGGTGCTTCCGGCTTTTGCGATTCGGGAAATCACGATGCATGTGTTCCCCTGCTCTCTTGTCTCTCGAAGTGCCGAAATCCGAAAGGAACCAACAATTCGTCACATCTAACAATGCCTCGGATTTAAACCTAGCATTCCACCTTTCGGAGTTTCGTGTACCGGGTTTTCGCGGTAGAAGAGGATGAGGGGTTCATACCCTTCGGTTTTCTGGGTGCCAAAACACCGAAAACCAAATCTACACGTGCTAAGCCATATCGGGATTTCACAAGCTGGGAATTCGAGACTAGTGTGTTCCAGGGACTTGCCTCTAGATATCCCAGGTGTCGAAATACCAAGACATCAAGACTTATCTGCGCTATTATTATTTCAGGGTTTCACAAGTTGGGGTTTCGTGATATGTGCAGACAGGAGGTCTCGCACTTAGGTTTCCTGGGAGCTGAAACTCCTAAGCCTGTATTCATCGCTAAGCTCATTTCAGGGTTTCGCAAGTCGGGACTTCGCAACTGGCGATTACAAGGGAACTGACCCTTGGGTTTCCCAGGTGCTGAAACACCAAAACATCCAAACTCTAGACATGCTATGCCATTTTGGGGTTTCACAAGTCGAGATTTCAGGTTGGCGAGTACAAGAGACTTGCCTTTAGATATCCCGGGTGCCGAAACACCATATCTCATCCACGCTATGCTGATTTTGGGGTTTCGTGAGTCAGGATTTTGGGGCTGGCGAGTACAAGGGATCTTACCCTTAGGTATCTCGGGTGCCGAAACACCAAACATCAAGACTCTAATCATGCTACACTATTCTGGGGTTTCGTAAGTTAGTATTTCAGGACTAGCGAGTACAAGGGAACTTACCCTTAGGTATCCCGGGTGCCGAAACATAGAAACATCAAGACTCTCATCACGCTACACTATTTTGGGGTTTCGCAAGTCAGGATTTCGGGACTGGCGAGTACAAGAGACTTTCCTTTAGATATCCTGGGTACCGAAACACCAAAACACCATATCTCATCTGCGCTATTATCATTTCGGGATTTCGCAAGTCGGGATTTCGGGACTGGCGAGTGCAAGGGAACTTACCCTTAGGTATCCCGGGTGTCGAAACACCGAAACATCAAGACTCTAATCACACGACGCTATTCCGGGGTTTCGCAAGTCGGGATTTTGGGACTGGAGAGTACAAGAGACTTGCCTTTAGATATCCCAGGTGTTGAAACATCGAAACACCATATCTCATCCACGCTATTATCATTTCGGGGTTTCGCAAGTCAGGATTTCAGAACTGGCGAGTACAAGGGAACTTACCCTTAGGTATCCCGGGTGCCGAAACACTAAAACATCAAAATCTGAGGGAACCATTTTCTCCGATGTAAGGTTTCAAAACTTAGGCCATCCAATCCTTCAACGGGTTCTTGGGAAATTATTACCAAGCTTGGTCACCTGACTGAAAGGCCTTCTTAAATTACCGAGCTATGAACTCTGTGACAGGGGTGAGTTAAACTCGTATGTTTTCTAAAATGGTAGTCCTTTCAGGGAACTCACTCAGGCTCTAGAATGTAATGGAACTTTTTGGAAGAAGGTGCCTTCGGGAAATCAAACCAGGGCATAGCGTGAGTCAAGTACATGGGACATTCTCAAGGGGACTGGCTCGTAATATGAACTTATTCATTCTATACTTAAACCGATTATGGTCATATAAGTATAAGCATGCATCCATTATTTTTTATCAAAACACTAGGCAAAAACTTCTATACAGAAATCAATCATTTATGAGTATACAAACATGAGCATGCGTCCATTATATTCAGTTCAAGATACGAGATATAAACACTTATTAGAAAACACCTGGTGATTCAACTACTGAGAGGGGTGCTTGTTTCCACCCAACCGTAGGCTCAGTGAATCCAAATGGATTTACCACTAGCCACCCCCGAGCTAGACCACGATGCTTTGAGACTTGGTCTCTTACTTCCCGCTCGTCGGAAGTCCATGACGAAGGTTACTCTCCTTCTCCTCTGCTCATGATTCACTGTATTTTTCCGGAGTTCTTCTGGTTCTCCTCTTCCGCGATTCCTATCGCGCATGTATGTGTGTGCTCCACTCTTCCCCCCCCTTCCACACTTCTTTCCTCCTACAAGGTTGTGTGTGGCACAAAATTCCCTGTCCGATGGTCAAGTTTGAGAGCTTCTACGGATGGACAGTTCTCCCCATCCCCTCATTTACTCTTGAGGAGCCTCCCCACCTACCATTTGGGCGGCTAATTCATTTCGAGGTCTAAGAGTGAGCTTTGGTTTTCCCGAGCACATACAAACCAGTACGGTTTTGGTTATGTGGAAGTTAACGCAGCCACTCCCGGCCCCTTCCACCACCTCTCATAAGCCATCGTGGTATCTTTTTAGCACATCCCCCTCTCAACATTCATGCAACACATATTCATACATAATTTACATTCCTCGGACCTTTTATACAAAGGAATATACCCAATTATGCCAAGACCTTGCTGACCTTAGTGCCAATAGATCACAGTGATTCCTCCAATTCAAAATGTTTTTGTTGGTGTAAGTGAATAAAGACCTTGAATTATTTCATGTCTTCATTCTTCTCGATGCTCTATCAACAAATTATCCTACCAATAATCTTCCCAACACTATCATTTCATAATTATAATCCTTATAACTTCCTTGGTTTCTTCCATTTCCCTCTCACATCTCTTGAGCCCTATTGTAATTTGGAGTAGGTTGCAGGATGCACAACAACTATGAATGTAGTGGTAGTGTGACATTATATTATAGGATCTATGAATAAGGGAGATGAAGAGGATCCTTGGATCATCAATTTCCTTCAGCCTAAATAACAACAAGGCTCAACTACTGAATAAAATGACAATCTCACTTCCAATAAGTAGAGCACACATGCATATAAATGGATCATATATCAAGCCTTTACGATATCAAACAGAAACATGCTAATCAATATGGAGTGTGTAAGATTTGTTTCCCTTGTCCTTTCATCTCACATGCACTTCCACTTATAAGTAATTTGATTCCTCGAACTTTAGATGGTGATGCACTTCCACTTATAAGTAATTTGATTCCTCAAACTTCGGATGGTGATGTTCATGGGATTAGCTTGTAGATTATTCCCCTGTCTCCCTTATCTAAGGTGCCTTCATTCCTACAAGTGCTAATGTTGGCTTTAATATCCACCTTTTTGTTTTTTGATCATCACACATGTTAAAACTCTATGCTCAAAAAGTCTTTGACTATGTCCAAGTGGCTATAGAATACACTGCGTTGTATAGTTGTGCATCGAAACTCTTAGGAGTCGGTCCATTTCTTTTTGACCAGAGATGGGCTCGGCGCGGTTGATGGTCGGCCACTATGAGCTGGTTGTTGTCTACATAGTTATTGATCCCCCACATTGTATAATTGTGCATCAAAAGCTCTTAGGAGTCGGTGCATTTCTTTTTGACGCGAGATGGGCTTGGCGTGGTTGAAGGTCGGCCACTGCGAAAAGGTGCGTTCAAACCTAAGAAAAAATGAGGACTAAAGGCATTCATGAGTTCATACAATCCATAAGGGACAAGCTAGCCCATTTTAATTTTATATTAAGTATGTATGCACATTTCACCTAGACTGATTTAGCAAAGGTGCATTCAATGAATAAGTGGGATTTCTCTTTCGCATTTTGTTTACAGAGAGTGCATAGACTCGGGCCTACCCAACCTTTCAGTTGTAAAATGTCCCAAGTTAATATCTTGTTCTGTATAGCCAACCAAAAAAACAATATTACCTTCAATTGCATCTTCCATTTCCACAATTGAACACGCCAGCCTTGACAAATTGGAAGCGCTTGAGTAGATAGAATGAAATCGTAGACGTTTTTAACATTTAAGTCGCCTGTTGTGTCACCACCCATCCAAAGAAGAGCATATTCTGAATTTGGATGGAGAGTGACCCCGACTTTGTTTAATTCTACAATATAGTTTTCCCAATCTGAAGAATGAAACCCTGACAGCTCCAAGTCGACATTGCTCTTCCATTTCTCAGCCAATGTAATCGGATCCCTAGCCACTGATGGTTATGCTAGGATAGTAACCTGGTTTTGATTTATAAGTGTGATTGTCTCTAAATGGAGAAATGAATTATCGCCAATACCTAGAATCAGGTCTCTCCCAATAGTTATAAGATGACCTGCGCTAGGACACTAGCTAAGCCAAGGAAGGATATTGGGAATAGCGCAGGTAAGACTGGACCAGATCCTTGAGGTTGATTTGAAGAAATGAGACTGCTTTCTAAGCCAATTGATTAAAGTAGCATTCTGCAGGTATTTATCCATTCAAACCTTATGCCAAATACTTTCATAATTTAGGACCCTCCACAGAGTATCTGTATTCAATGTTGTATTAAAATGATAAAGATTTCTAAATCCCCAGCCTCCATTCTTTTTTGGTCTGGATAATGTCTCCCATCTACATAAATGGTAGTGCTAAAACTCAGAATGACCATTCCATAAAAAATGGAACATCATTTTTCTAATATTTTTTATAACTTCCTGTGGCGAGGCTTTCATTGACATCCAGTAGACAGGTTGGCCTTCCAGCACTGATTTGACCAAAATATATCTTCCTCCCAACAATAGCCACCGGTTACACCATAATCCAGTTTTATTTGTTAATTTGGACACTATCCAATCCCAATCTAATGCTCGATGTGACCCTGTCTTTAGAAAGTAACCCAGATATTTGAATCGGATAGAAAGAGCACAAAATTTATAAGGAAGAAAATATTTGAAAGGGATCAATTCATCCTCTGTGAGGCCTTCATAATGTATGGTAGTCTTTCTATGATTAACTGTGATACCTGATGCTTTACAGAATAGACTTATAATTTTGATTATTTCCTTCCATTCGATTAAAATTGCATTCAACATTATGATAACGTCGTCCACAAACAAGAGATGTAATATTTTTATCAGTCTCGACACTTTTATACCTGATATGGTTCCTACCTCCAAGCTATTTTTCAATAACAAGTTGAGGCCTTCCATCACTAAAATGAAAAGCAAGGGAGAGAGAGGGCATCCTTTCCTAACTTCCCTTCCACTTCTAAAAACGTTTGTTGCCTCCCCATTAATTAATACTGCATAGGAAGATGAAGTGACACATGACATATCCAATTTTTCATTTGAATCCCCACACAAATTTTTAGAAGGATTGTTCTTAAATGGTCCCAGTCAATACAATCATAGTCTTTCCTTAAATCCAGTTTTAAAACAAGGGCTTTCAAACTTTTCCTTTTTATTTTGTGTTGACTCTCATGAGCGGTGCCTATGGCATCTTGAATACGCTTGCCTTGTAAAAAACCCTTATGTTCAAAGGATATAGATCTCGATAGGAAGGGTTTTAAATGGTTAAACATAATTTTTGAAATTACCTTGTAACAAAGATTGCAAAGTGAGATAGGTCGGAACTCATCAAAGGAGGTTGGGTTATTTTCCTTTGGGATTAAAGTTAGGAAAGTAGAATTTAGTCCTCCTGCGATAGCACCTAGCCTTCTTGTTTCCTCCACCATAGCAAGGAGATATTTCCTGACTAGGTCAAAGAAGAAAATAAAAAAAATTGCAGTCCATCCGTCCGGTCCCGGAATTTTTTCTTTCTTAAAGTGAAACAAAACTTCTTTCAACTCATCCAATGTGACAGGTGTGAACAAAGAACTAGACTCCTTAGCATTAATCATCTGTAAGAATAAATCAATAAGCTTGCATTGATCGGTTGTAATCGGGTTTGTCGGAAATTTGTAGAAGTCCTTGAAATATTTGACAAATGCTTCCTTTATATTATCATGCTCAGTTATAATGTCACCATTCCCACTTTGAATTTCCCATATATGTTTCTTGATTCTGTTATAGCTAGCAAACTTATGAAANAAAGTGAAGCAAAACTTCTTTCAACTCATCCAATGTGACAGGTGTGAACAAAGAACTAAACTCCTTAGCATTAATCATCTGTAAGAATAAATCAATAAGCTTGCATTGATCGATTGTAATCAGGTTTGTCGGAAATTTGTAGAAGTCCTTGAAATATTTGACAACTGCTTCCTTTATATTATCATGCTAAGTTATAATGTCACCATTCCCACTTTGAATTTCCCATATATGTTTCTTGATTCTGTTATAGCTAGCAAACTTATGAAAGCATTTGGTATTATTGTTCCCACTGGTCATCCAAAGAGCCTTGCTATGTAATTGCCATTGTTCCTCCTCAGCTCTTAATATGCCATTCCTTTCCAATTCTAAATACCAAAGAGCTATAACAGATGCCTGATCACTTGGATCACCTCCCAGGATTTTAATTGTTTCCTTAATGTCTGATTCTAGCGATACTAGTTTAT
>JASDQU011029647.1:15929-26083 GCA_032191745.1 Picea mariana
TAACTATGTTGAAAATTTTAGGATTGTATAGACGAGCTCCTTGATGTTCTTATAATTTCCCGAAGCGGATTCCAAAATTTTACTATCATCGTATTTCTCATTTAGATAAATCAAAATTGTGTAGAATTGTGTTCCCTCCCCATTACATAATCGACTCTACATGCTCGTGTTTACGCATAGACTACGCGCACACATTTGGACCACTGCCCTTTGATTTGAATATGAACTTAATGTCAATACATGAAATGTTTATTCACTTCGAGTCTATGTCGATCCAGTTTTGATTAAATTCTTTGTGGCTTGAAACAGATAGGAATTTAACACTGAATGTATTCTCTGGGTAGTCGCGGCTAGTTGACAGAAATCTGACTCGTTGATTTGTTCCTCTCGGTGTACTGAGTTTTAGAGGTCAGGGAACATAGTACAATTTCTTGGTCGCTGCAATGAAGTGAATTCATTGCTCACTCTTATCCCTTGCTTTTAGTTGAGATCATTGGAAGGAAATCCATGAAAGACTTACTCTAGACTCGAGTTCGATGAATTTTGCATGGGTTCCATTAAGCAGATTGCTGGAGCGATTTCCCTCCTTGTGGGATGGACAACCGAGGTACAGACCCCCCAACCAAGTGGCTCCTTGACTGTTTAATCTTCGTATGTCTGCGTTGAGATCTGAAGGAGCTCGTGAAAAAAAAATAAAAAAAATTGCCCACGATTTCAGATCCGTTGGGATGCTCCCTCGATCCATGTGGATTGTTCCCTTTCATTCTCCTTTGTTGAGGATCCTTGCGTAGGTGTTCCCTTTCGTTCACCTTTTGTTCCTAAGTTCGGTAATCCATAGGACTCCCGCCCTCGTGCCTGGCGACAACCGTCCACCTTGTGCATTCCAACCTCATCGAATTTCGCATCCTGTTTTCTTGAAGTTAGAATTGGAATTCGTGCTCGTTGTTTCACTGTAAAATGCTGTTATTGGGATAATGGTCCCATATAGTTATGTAACGACTTCATCCTCTATTGTTGAATATCAAGGATCGCCGAGTGTCCAAGTTTCATCTCTGAGAGCGAGGGTTGGGGCTTTATGCTCCGAGAGCCCTTAGAATCCTTGAATATATTTTTTGTGATTTACCCTCAAGAATTGCTACCCAGAAAATTTGAATCCCTTCGCAGCCTTAGGAATCCACCCCAGCGATCCAGAGATGGACGTCGTGATCGAAGTTCAGCCATTAACGATTAACTGTCGATTCCACCTCAATGGCAGACTGGCGTTAATGGACTTTCCTTCCTTAAAAATTGAGAGTTAACTCTTCCCTCTCCGTTGCGCCAGAGGTTCAGAGGTTGAACTCTTGGAAGGGACTTAGAGTTCTGATCGAGAGTCCTCGCCCCCTTTCCTTGTTGGTGGTTAAATCCATATATTGGTCCGTGGTAGAAGTGTTGATTTTAAAAACCTCCTTACATTTAACATATGGAAGCAGCAATTGAAGCTTTAATTCATAGTTTTAGTCGGTCTTCTGGAGTTTCTTAGTAAAGTCATAACAAAGAATGTCCTCGATTGATATCTCGGAAAATGGGGTTTTAATTCCTTAAAGTAGATATGGGAGGGTTTCCTTAAGAAAATTTGTAACTGATTTTTACATATTGCTATGTGCTGGGTTTTAAAAATTTGATGGAATTGACTATGTTTAGTACTTCTTTAGTTAATACGAAGATTCCAATTACCTTTTTGCGTTTATTTTAAGTCATGCATAAAGTTAGATTTGGACATAGTATCGTTGTTAAGGTGTAAACCTATTTATATCTTCCTTTAGTAAGATTGTCGCCACACTAATCTAGTAAAAATTGAAGGGAACCTTTAAGAGTTGTGACTAAGGTTATGATTTGGAACAATCTGGCTCGAATTAAAATAAGAAAGAAAGAGCTTGAATTACTAGATCTTCGTGTTAATAGTTAGTTTCTTAATAGGGTAACTTGTATTTGGTCTAGGTGTATGGGTCAAGTGTAGGTGTATGGGTCAAGTGAAGAAAGATGGATTTAATTAATCAATCATCCTATCATCCTACCTTACTGATTGTAATTTAATTATTAGATTGTAAGATTTGTATACTGATCGATTTGCAATTTAAGGTGTTTTATGTCTTATTGGAGGATGTTGGAAGACTGTACTTTTACTCATGGTGTTCTTATCTAATCTTGTGCATTATCCATGTACCCGTTTCACTTAACTATTGCTTGAAGTTGATTGAGTAAGTTAGATTATTGTTGCACATCCATGAAATGACATATACTTATGATGCATGCCTTTGTGTTGCGCTATTAGTTAAAGGTTCTAAAATAGCCTAGGAGTCATGTATGATTGTTTTAGTACTTATTTTACTCTTGCACCATTAAATAAAGTTGATGTATGATTGATAATCTAGACTAGAGTTATGAGTTGTGATTGATTAAGGGATGTAGACACCTCCTTGTTCCTCGGAACATTCGCTAGCCTTGAGACATTAAGTGGTCAAAATGAATCAGATGAATCTTGAGCTTGCGCGTTTCTTATGTGTCTGGGAGGTCCTAACCATGCACGATAGGTTGGGAGGGTAGTTATTTAATTTTTAGTGACATGGTTGATCATTTATTTATATTTTTCTCCAGTTGATCGTGATGTGTTGATTTTGTTGTTATTTGTTATGACGATGCATTGAATGAGATGTTGTTTATGTGTTGTATATGTACCGCTTTTAAATATGTTTATACAGATCTTATATGTCGTTATAATTATGATGATATATAACTTGTGATGTTGTTAATTATGTTTTGACGAATATTAATTTCCTAATGTGGAAAAAAAAATATTTAACTATTTTACATCACTATTCATTGTCGTAATTAAGGGGAGCCACTACACATTGAGATAATTGATATATATGGATATAAGAAATGGATAAAAAAATATCACATGTAATATATGATACATGTAATTGTAAGTAATGATATGTATGAAGAGTGAAATTCGGGACGCTTGTGGAATAGGTTGTGTGTTGAATACTTTCATAAATAAATTCATTTTATATTTTTTACTTGTACGGTAGTATATGATAATTATAATTTATTATGTTTAGAACTATGTTTATCTTTTTTTCTAACTATGTTTAATTTTTATTTTTTTTTTGGTCTTGGAGACAAAAAAAAATAAAATAAATAAATAAATAAAATATGCACTTTCATCAAAGATTATGGTATAAATTTTGAAACGAAATAAATATTGAATTTACCAATTGAAACTAATGTTGGATTTCTTGACTTTGTTATGTAATGGATTTGATTTTGATGTAACCTTTGCACAATGTATTTATTTTTTATGATCAACCTTGAGAAGTATAAATGTTTGTTTTGATAGGAAGATATTTAAATTTATATCAAGTTTAGAATATTCATATCGGATGTCTACAACCTATATAATATTTGGAAAATAGTTAGAAATATATCTTATAATTCGAAAAAAAATATTTGTCTCTTTTTAAGTTCTAAGTGCATTGTTGGTTTTCACTTATGCTATATCTCGTTGTGCCTCAAATAGGTTTTTATTATGATTTGTTTTTCTATAAATAAAGACTTGCATCAAGAGACGTTTTTAAGTGAAAACAATATCATACATGCCCCCTCAAATAGGTTTTTACCATGATTTGTTTTTCTATAAATAAAGACTTGCGTCAAGAGACGTTTTTAAGTGAAGCAATACCATACATGCCCCTCAGGAAGTTTTCATCACAATATTTTTTTTTCCTGTTTTTAATAATTTTTTGAGATGATTGTTTTATTTCATATTGAAGGAAAAGATGCCATCAATTTTAGTAATTATTATTGTGATTTAAAAATGGGTATTATTCATGATTGTGATTGGAATTGTCTTTACATATACATTTGATGAAAAAAGATTTGAATTTAATTATTATTGTGATTTAAAAATGGGTATTATTTATGATTGTGATTGGAATTGTCTTCACATATACATTTGATGAAAAAAAGATTTGAATTTTTAAATTATGATGAGGGTCTAGTGTAGAAACTCCTTTGGATTCTTAGCAAATTTGTGGTCATTTTATTGAAAAGTGGTTTGTTTCTTTCTATATTGAAATTAGAACTAGTAGATCTTATAATATTGATATTTTTAATATAAATATGTTAGCAATATCATCTTAATGTTTAGCCAATTTTGAATCTCATTTATGAACTTTTTGAGCTTAGGAGCATTATTTTTTTCACTTCTTAAATAACAGCATATTGCAGTTGTATTGTTCGTGGATTCACTTTGCATCCATGTTTTTTGAATGCATTTCTAGAGTGCATTTGATGGCTTAGCAATAGAACTAACATATCAAGTTTAGTCACTAGAACCTGTGGAAGCTTGTGGAATATTCATTCTCAACTCTTTGTGAGACATTTCTTACCACGAATCTCTAAGATTCATAGCTTAAATACATTTCATGATATTTATTGCAAATCTTAATTAAGAAACCGATTGCAATCTTCTAAACACAAGTCCTCGGATGGAATATTTCAGAACACTTGCAAACATTTTTACGACTATTGATGTGCAATGCATACTTATTTGGATTTTATTCTCTTTTATGCAAGAAAATATTTTATTCAATTCTTATGAATATTGATGTGCAATGTATACTTGTTGGGATTTATTCTCATCTATGCAAGACAATATTTTATTCAATGACATATAATGACATATAATGGATGGAATTGGTTGGTGTTATAATTGATAAAATCGGAGAGTAGAGTGATATAAACAAATATTCTATTACTCATTATATCAATATAATGGACTCTATTATATAAAGTGTACAGGTTGTTCTCAGATCTAACTTATTCTAAAGATAAATGGGGAGGTTGAGAGAATATCTCAACCACACACCAAACAATGATCTCACAAATCCAACTCTCTAACAACCTCTTAATAATAGGATCACACAACTCTTGTAGAGATTAACTCTACCTCTCAATACATTAGCAAGTATATTAGATAAGTAGGAATTATATATTCCAACACTCTCCCTTAATGACTACTTATCTAAATATCTATGTGATCATATCTTCGTGTGATTCCTCTTGTACCTGCATCTAATTATTGATGTCCATATAAAGAGAAATCCATCTACCGAAATACATGGGTCATCAGCCGCTGTAACCGCCAGTTCTATATGAATCATTTTCAGCTACATGGTTCATTCAACCATTCTTCCTCATAGCTCCCCCTTCATCACATCATCATCAACCTGGGTTTTATTTTGGCTTACCCATAACCGTGCTCTGGATTTTCTCGGATTACCCTCAACCATGCACCAAGTTTTCTCGGATTACCTGTAACCATGCTCTGGGTTTCCTCGGATTACCCTCAACCATGCATCAGGTTTTCTTGGATTACCTATAACCATGCTTTACATAGTGGTTTCTAGATTACCATGAAATTTTCACATTACGAGGTATAGAATGGCTCAGGTACATAGAATTATCTAGGACCACTACATCAAAATATCCTAGTCTTGCTTTCAATTACATGTCTCACAAATAACATAACTATGCACACCTTCAAACCAAAAAATATCAATAACAATACTTGTAAAATCATAACTCAATCACACTTCTCACAATCAATGCTCTTTGAGTCCGACGGAATGGGAACGTACACCTCACTTCATTTCGCTATAACACATTTATGCTTCTTATCATTGTATACATTAAAATAGGCCCTTTCTATTAGTTCTCAAATTGATCAATCAAAGGGGAAAGTTCCCTACGTGACCAGCGAACCAGGCTAGGGTAACTACATCATCATGGTCGTGAAGACCTTCTGTTGGAATCCATGCCGACCACTGCGACATTCCCACGACCTGTGATATTCCCCACGACCTTTGTGGCCTCAGCCAAAACTTACTTTGCAGGGATAACGTTAAACAAGGACTCACACTTGCAGTTTGACTGGATCAACTTCACCATGCATAGTCTAGCAGGTTTTTTTCTATTTGGGCACCAATTGGTGTCAAAGCATCAACAATCATTACTTACTTGGCTTTAATTTCCAGCAGTGGTGCTTCCACCATTCTTAAATCCAGGTTTTAGTTGTGCTAATCAGAAAGAGAAGCAGTAGGACGAATGCCATCATCAACAGAAATCCTCACAGGCTTCTTATCTCTAGTTTTAGGATCAACAATCTTAGTTTCAATAGGGATGATCTCATCTTTGAACTTCCCTGCAGTTGTTTCTACTATTGCACGCCTATGAGATTCAACCGCTGCTTGATCCTGGTCTTGACGTGAAACTCCATAGCGCTCAAACACATTTTCAGAGGTGATACCCATGGGAAAAAGACAATCTTATGCTTGATTGAAAATTTCAACCCTTGGATTGACAGAGCCTTCCCCCGCCATAGGATTTGTAGTCATTGACTCCAATCCTATACCAATGCCAATGTCATAAAATATGGCTTTAATTGCAGCTGCAACATCTGCAAAATTTAAATTTCTTCCACATCGACGTCCACAATTCCAGAATTTGATTAGGGAAAATTTCGTACCTCAAACACAATCCGATTGGGGAAAAATTATGCATCTCAAACACAATGTTCGATGGTCCAAGACATACCACAACCGCTTGAGTAAGAAAGGATGAGAGATATCTCTCAATTTAACATGGTGTGTGAGGAGATGAATCAAGCTCGCGATCGATCCACCCTTATATTAATATCAAATTATATGACATAAGCCAATCTTCGTCTCCAACAACAAACTCACCATTCCTCCAAGATGGCATATCCCTTCAATAGGAAAACTTCTCTTCTTATACACAGGCGACGAAAATCCTCTCTTATGAATGACTGTGGCTCCTCCACGCAGGCTAGAACTCCGACAATGATCGGATATGTAGCAGCCACAAATCTTCGACAATGATACCATAACAAATATGCCAAGCGACAACAACGATACCATAACGATCTTAAACACACTTTAAAACACATCGGCGATCCCGATAACAATGATCTATATATTCACTTGACAACACTCAAATACTAACACTCAGGTCATGAATGCAGCAAGGAGTGAAGGAACATAAAATATTTTTTTACAGAGAAAATAACAGCTATAGTACGCAGCTAGAGGGAACGCAGAACGTGGTCCCACGTCACTCTAGATAACAGTCTCAATGCTATCTCCAACAGTGATTGCAAACTCCAATAGCGATGGAAAACATCTTGACAAACAATGGCGGGTCACAATGTTAAGCTCTCAGAAATGATCTACTCTACTCTCCACATATTTCTGGGCACTCCCGTGAGGGATTCATGCCCAGCCCTGACGCTCTGATACCATGCTAAGATTTGGAATTACACCAAAACCCACAGGTATTAGTAAACTTCCAAATCAGCAACATCACCTTGAGTGGGTGGTTAGTCCCATGTTCCCAGCATGGCGGTTAGTCCACGAGAGGTGCAGTGGTTAGTCCAACACCCCTAGTCCACGAGAGGTGTGATGGTTAGTCCAACACCCCCCCTCCAATGTAACTCGATGGAATTGAACCTGGGCCAAGGCTCTGATACCATGATAAAATTAGAGAGTAGAGTGATATAAACAAATATTATATTACTCATTATATCAATACAATGGACTCTATTATATAGAGTGTATAGGTTGTTATCAGATCTAACTTATTCTAAATATAACTAGGGAGGTTGAGAGAATATATCAACCACATACCAAACAAGGATCTCACAAATCCAGCTGTCTAACAACCTCTTAATAATAGGATCACACAAGTCACGTAGAGATTAACTCTAGCTCTCAATACATTAGCAAGTGTATTAGATAAGTAGGAATTATATATTCCAACAATAATGAAAGTCCATAATCGAAATAAAACCTTGATTCAATACACCAATTTATCATTATGTTCTATATGCTTTCTCAATTTATCATTATGCTCTCTATGTTTTCTCCACTCCTTCTTGTGCTTGATGATATCCTTCGATTGTTGATATATAATATTTTGAAAAAAGAATTGACTCCATATATATATATATATATATATATATATATATATATTCAATAAACCACTGAGTTTTAAACCTCTGAGTTTGAGATGTAATATAGACTAAATTTTGTATATCATTGCCATTAGAAACTAGTCTTCTTACGTTTGGAAAATTTTCTTTGGATGGAAAATTTGAGATCATAGAATCCGTAATCTCATAATCTTGAAAGAAACAAAAGAATTGCAATTTCAACTTACATGCTACAAACATAATGAGATGAATCTTGCAACTATAATATGGTGTATTTTGAAGATATGAGTCCATTCTTAATATCAATTTTTGAATTTCATTCCTTACTTTTGAACAATGAAGAAATCTCATATCAATATCCATATTTGAAACTTAGATATTTAATTCAAATATCTCTACTCAACTCTTTTATTACATTATTCTATTAATGCTTTTAGTGTTTGTTTCGTAACATTTGATCACGGTCTTGGTTCCTTGAGGGATTGATCTATACATATTGCATGGATTTGTATCTCAATATAGAGCTTTGAGGACGTGATTCAAATAAAAATCCAATATTTGAGAGGAGAATACTCTTGATGATACTCTATTTTTATCCCTTACGGTAGATATCATCGCTAATATGAAATTATATGCTTCAAATTGAACCCTTCAAAATGCATCATCTAAAAATTTGTTTGTACCTAATATTGCTTGTGAAGTTTATCATATTACTTGTAATTAATGCCATTGTTATGCATTTGTAATCCAAATGGAGCTACCAACTCATTAATTCTTCGTATGCATTTGCATGACTCTACCCATTTCTTCCCATAATCTCTTTGAGAGACTCTTGGGGAACCATTTTTTCCTTCATCTTGAATTGATGTTATTGAAAATAATCTAATCATCTTAGACTCTTTCAATATTGAGTATCTAGATTCAATTCGTCACGAGGATTCAACCTCCTAAATTCTTGTAGTAGTGATTATTTAGTTTACCTCAAATGTGTTGTAACCTTATGAAGTTAACTTATTGGAAGATAATAGGATGATATGTCGGATACATATCCAAATTTATTTATCTACAACTTCCCATTTTTCAATGATGTTAGAACACTGATCTTGTTGTAGTAGTAGCTTAACTTCCTATAACTAGAACCTTAAACAACAATCGAACTTTGCTCTTTCTTATATTTCTTTATTCTTTGGTTAATTTCTCTTTCACAGAAACACGTGGCCATATTTTTAAATTATTTTTTCTTAGGTTGGTATTGTTGAGCTCTTGGTGATCCACAAAAAACACTAGCACTTGTACTTAAAGATAAGGTGAGATTATGGAAAAAGAAAGAAGTGAATATATCCTCGCAGTAGAAAATTGATTATAGACATTGCATGAAATTGTATCTTACGAAGATTTTAATATGTAGTTTTTTTTTTTTCAAACATGAAGAATATTTTTAACAATGAAATTGTTTTGTAAATTTTTCGCTTGGTATCTAAGATTGAAGTGATTCAAAACGCATAATAAATGGGATCCATATGATTTTAAGGGTGTATTGAAATGATATATCGAAAGGGTATATATTTAATTGAACAAATTTTCAGGGTATATTGAAAGGGTATATATTTAATTGAACAAATTTTCAGGGTATATTGAAATGGTATGTAAAATATGTTAAGGATAGTATTCAATAAATATTTCTAATAGTGAATATTTTGAAATAAGAAATCATTATTTTGGGCATAATGATTTCTTAAATTGATTTTAATATTCCAAAGGATATTAAAATGACGTGATTCAAGCTAGGAAAAAAATTAGATTTCAGGGACCATAAAAACTACAAATAGATCTTAAAAATTCCGTTGTTTCATCTCTCAAAAAAGAATTCTTCTAACTATATTTTTTGACAAATTCTTATATTCGCAATGCTACAAAAAAGATTTGGTCCTATTTTCCATAAAAATTCAAAGTCTAGTTCAAGATGATTTCGGAAGTGGCATGTTTTCTTTTGGAATAAATTAGGTGTAAATTTCTTAGGCCTTTCATATTAGTGTTAAACTTAATAATGATTTATGAGTACTTCATTAAATGGATTGAAATAGACATGAATATCAATGGAATT
>JASDQU011029647.1:26103-58802 GCA_032191745.1 Picea mariana
ACAATCGAACTTTGCTCTTTCTTATATTTCTTTATTCTTTGGTTAATTTCTCTTTCACAGAAACACGTGGCCATATTTTTAAATTATTTTTTCTTAGGTTGGTATTGTTGAGCTCTTGGTGATCCACAAAAAACACTAGCACTTGTACTTAAAGATAAGGTGAGATTATGGAAAAAGAAAGAAGTGAATATATCCTCGCAGTAGAAAATTGATTATAGACATTGCATGAAATTGTATCTTACGAAGATTTTAATATGTAGTTTTTTTTTTTTCAAACATGAAGAATATTTTTAACAATGAAATTGTTTTGTAAATTTTTCGCTTGGTATCTAAGATTGAAGTGATTCAAAACGCATAATAAATGGGATCCATATGATTTTAAGGGTGTATTGAAATGATATATCGAAAGGGTATATATTTAATTGAACAAATTTTCAGGGTATATTGAAAGGGTATATATTTAATTGAACAAATTTTCAGGGTATATTGAAATGGTATGTAAAATATGTTAAGGATAGTATTCAATAAATATTTCTAATAGTGAATATTTTGAAATAAGAAATCATTATTTTGGGCATAATGATTTCTTAAATTGATTTTAATATTCCAAAGGATATTAAAATGACGTGATTCAAGCTAGGAAAAAAATTAGATTTCAGGGACCATAAAAACTACAAATAGATCTTAAAAATTCCGTTGTTTCATCTCTCAAAAAAGAATTCTTCTAACTATATTTTTTGACAAATTCTTATATTCGCAATGCTACAAAAAAGATTTGGTCCTATTTTCCATAAAAATTCAAAGTCTAGTTCAAGATGATTTCGGAAGTGGCATGTTTTCTTTTGGAATAAATTAGGTGTAAATTTCTTAGGCCTTTCATATTAGTGTTAAACTTAATAATGATTTATGAGTACTTCATTAAATGGATTGAAATAGACATGAATATCAATGGAATTCCTAACATTCCATGTGATCCCATGGGAAGTGTTGATAAGAGAAAAATGACCCGTGCCAACATGTGAGATAATTGCACAATGGTAGGTCTTAATCATATCTATTCTCATTTGTTATGACAATCTATGTTAGATAGTTAAGTGGGATCACTACCATTATTTGTTAGTGCTAGATAGTAAGTTGGATCACTAATTATTAGTGATTCGTAATAAATAAATAGTAGCTGTAATAAAGGTTGATGTAGTGGAGAAGCTCCTATTGTGCTTCATATAAATAAAGCAAGCACTCAACCTTCTTGTGCACCATGGAGGTTGTTGTTGGGTTATTTTGTTTTCTATTTTTTGTTTCATGTTCATGTTTGTTCTCTACCTCTATATTTGACATGGTATCAGAGTAGGATTGAGTCCTGCTAGGAGAGTGAGTAAGCCTCTTTAGACTGAAAAGCACGAGTAGATGATGACAAACTAAGGAGAATTGTGTTGCAAAAAATAAGGAGGTTGTCACGGGTGTAAAGAAGGAGAAGTCATGGTTGCCATAGTAGTCAAGTGTTGACGCAAATTCATGTATGGACTAGAATGAACTATAGCACCTAGATTTTTAAGATGACAATGTTTTTGAGATTTCATGAGTGCTTAGATATGATCACAACTCCATTTACAGAGTTGGATGATGAAGAAAGAAATCAACTCAACAGAGAATATCAAAGACTCTACAATGAGATGCATGAGAAAAACTAAAAATCATTAGGGATGATAATGCAGGGGATGGAAGACTCAATCTTTCCAAATTTTGAATTTACAAAGAGTTCCAAGGACACCTTGGACATTCTTGTAAACACATATCAAGGAAAAAAAAAAGTGAAGACCGTGAAGTTGCAAACCCTATGAAGACAATTTGAGACATTGTTTCTGAATGATTCAAAGACAATTGAACAATTTATGATGTAGGTCAAGAACATAGTGCATAAAATTCACACCCAAGGCGAAGAAATTTCAAATCAGACGATTGTGCAGAAGGTGTTGAGGAGTCTCCGTGAGAAATTCAGCACGGTCATGGTTGCAATCGAAGAATCGAAATATTTATCACAGTTTCAAATAGATAAACTGATGGGATATTTTCTATCACATGAATCAAGAATTCATAGAGGTCACGCCTCACTAGAAACAACATTCCATACTCAAGCCTCCATAAGAAGAGGATGAGACCACGGTGGAATAAACAAAGGAAGAAGAAGATCGAGAGGCATATTTCAATCAGAGAGAACCCAAAAACCTCATACTCATGCATATTATTCACAAGAAAGCTCAATAGGTCCAGGCAGAGGACATAGTCAAAATAGATGGATTGACAAATCCCAGATCCAATGCTACTATTGCATAAAATATGGACGTTATGAGTCACAATGTCGGAAAAAACAAGAATATCTGGAGCAATCAATCTTTTCAAAGGAGGACAAGGAACCAGAAACCCTATTCTTACCCTTCCATACCTCTATAGAGTACATTGATGGATATGCGCTGCTATTGGATAGTGGTTGCAACAACCACATTGTAATGCCCCCTTCGTTTCGAAAACAAATGAAGTATAATAGGTAATTTTTTTTTAACATTAGGATTACAAAATCATCACACATAATTGATAGCATTGCAAGCACAACTTTGTCATGATTAATACAACACATCACAATAAATTGAATCCAAATATAATAATGATCAACCATGTCACTAAATATAAAATAACTACCCACCCAACCTATCCTGCATGGTTAGGACCTCGAGGACACAAGCAATGCTCAAGACTAGGATTCATCCGATTGATTTTGACCACTTAATGTCTCATGGACGGTGACTATTCAATTAGGTGTCTAAATCACACTAATAAAATCAAGCCGAAATCCAATTAGATCAATAATAAATCTCACTTATCAAGCAATCATGGCCCAAGAGTAATATAATTTCTAAATCAATCAACATCAATATTATTTTAATGGCGCAAGAGAATCTAATTATTAAAATGATCATACATCAACGCTATTTAAGGGTGCAAAAGTAAACTATTTATATAACCAATCATACATCACATCAATTTCTAGCTGGAAGAGTAATCATCCGTTTTATTTCATGGCGCAAAGAAATCTAATCACATAACCAATCATACATCGCATTAATTTCAAGGTGTAAGAGTAATTCATCTATTTTAATTCATGGCATAAAGACAAATTCTAATACAAACATACATCCAGTAATTGATGCAATTACCACCTATGATACATTTCAGCAATAGTCAAACTACACTGATACATATCAATTAAATTGACGCAATTTCTCCTATGAAACCTTCCAGCAATAGTCCTGTTAGCACTCTGTAATTTGCCCAAGGCTGTAAGGCAGTCATTGAGGAAACATCAGAACCACTTCGAGTCTTGGATATAGCCCTCCAAGACTCAGAGAGGGATCTCTCTGTATGATATAGATTTGTTTGAAGATAATATTAGGCTAGTTATGAAGAACATGGGTTGGGGTTTTTAAATGATTGTTTTGGAACAACAAGGAGGGCGATTGGGCAAATGGGGTCTGTGCCTTAAACAAGGTGATTCACTCTCAGATTTGGACAAAGTTCTTTCACAGGGCAAGGTAGTGGCAATATTGGATCGAATTAAGTATGGATGGCGTTGATTTGAGGAAGAAATAGGTGAGGTAAAATCTAGGCACATGAGAAGCTAAGAATTCCTGAACTAAGCTTTAGTAAAAAACATAAAGATCATCAAAATCTCAGAGGCAGAGTATTTGCTGATAAATTCTGCTTCTATTACTTTCCTTCTGATAATAAGAACTAAAAACAAGTATAATGATCACAAGAAAAACATTAAACAGAGAAAAACACCACCAATCTCACCACACAGGAATCCTGTAAAAGAAAACATGCTCATTGCTGATTGATCATCTAAATATTACAAAAAATATTCTCTGGTCATACACAGCCCATCCTCGAGGAACCTCACAGGTCAAACCATTTTACATTAAAATCATCTCAATAAATAAGATAGATCATCCCAATAAGTTTCATAAGTCGGTTTAACTTCCTCGGCCAAAAATAGCCACCACTCCCACAAAATTTGGAGCTTTCTGCCATGAAAGACGGATCGATTTTCTGCGAAAAAAGGGGTCCGAGCAGATGTGATTTTCTCTTCAATGATGACACCTGGGTGAAAACTGAAAGAGGTTATTGTATATGGTCATGTGCTGGACAAAAATTTCCTTCGGTTTCACCAAATTCGTTCCCAGCTGGCCGTAACAGCTCCTGCAAGATCGGGACTGAAACGGAAAATTGAAAATCTGGAAAAATAGGCCTCGAAGATGTCTTCGATTCTCCCTGCTCGTAACTCCGTTGCAAAAACTGAGAGAGGTTTTTGTTCCTAAGCCTGTGCTGAGAGAAAATCTCTCTTTGATTTTTAAAATCCGTTTCTATTTGCCCAAAAATCGATCTGAAAGAGGACGTGGTAAAACAGGCAAAAATGGCAAGAAAAGGAAAAAAATGGTTTTTTCGTGAAACGCAAAATTCCGGACCCCCCCCTCTTGTTAAATTCTGGATGGTGAGGGGGGGTCTGGAATTTTTATGGATCGTGGATTGGTTTTGATGTGACGCATGATTTAAATGAAATAGCAAGGAGTTTAATGAGGATTCCGGACACCCCCCTCTCGTTAAAGCTCAGAAGGCGAGGGGGGGTGCGGAAAGTTTAAGGAGCGTTGATTTATTTGGTATGAAATGGATGGGGGGTGCTAGTGTATGGAGATGCGCGGGTAGTGTGAGTGGAGTGTGATGTAAGGGGGATGGGGAGTGGAGTGTGACGTGAGGTGGGGGTGAGTGTGGTAGACTTAGGTTTATTTTGATTTATGTTGTTTTGTTTTTTATATGTTTTTTAAATGTTTTTTAATATTGTTTTGTGCATGTTTCGTTTTGTATATTTTAATTTTTTTTTTATATGTTTTGGTTTTTGTTTACTTATTTTATGTTTTTCTTTTATTATATTTTATTTTTATATTTAATTTGTTTTATATTTTTATATTGTTTTTTATGATTTATTTTATTTAATTCAAATCTAACTCTAATTACTAAATTAGTTACTAACTTAGATTTTTAACTTAATCAATAATTAATTAATTAATAATTAATTAATTAATAACTAGTTGTTTATTAATTAATTTGACATATCCTAACTACACTAATATTTATTATTACTTTAATCTAACTACCCTATTGTTCTTTTGTTCATCCTAAGTCTAATTATGTATGGATGGGTGACGGGTGAGAGGTTAGTCAATGGGGCCACAAGACAAGGGAGTGGAGACGCAATGGAGGATGAAGGATGCAACAGAATGATGGAGGATCGAGCGAAATGGATGGAGGCGAAAAAGGGTCAACCGAGCCACACTTCGTCATCACGAGAGAAACGCCAAATCAACAGTCAAAGAATCGAGTCGCCTATAATTATAGGACCCCAACATAGGCTCCACCTGGGGATGGCAGCTTCTTTCAGGAGGTGTCAAGAACCACAGACCTATGAATCATGCAGACCGGTGCTTTATCCATTGGGCTGGTCCCAAAACCTTATTCTGCAACCTGTACTTGTTTTGATCTTGCAACTGAAACCAAATCAACTGAACACTGCTGAATGCTGAGGTTATTCACATTCTCCTACCTACCCTATGCTACTGATCATTTTTTTAAATCAAATAATACAAAAATGCCAATGAAGCCAATCAAGTATCTTCTGAGACCATTGGATTTCTTGACTACTCATTAGCACAGTGAAAAGCGCATCTTGACCTTTTGCCCATCGACTCAAAACTACAAAGTGAAAAAGCCACTGCCCAAAACATGATTGATCTTTATCATAGAGACCTCGACAATCTTGAAAAACAAAAGTAATGTCAGAGAAATATTGAGGCTCCACAGGGAGAAAATTCTCCATATAGGTAGCTACAGGATCAAGGTAGAAATGACATGTTCCTTGATTCTTGGATGACAGCTCAGGCACTGTATCTACGTTATTTTCATCCTTATGCATTTCATGACATGGATGCAACTTCCTTGATGGGTTTTGAAATGATGCTTCCGCTGAACACACCCCTGTAACTGACTGTCTAATCATATCCCCATCATAACAACTTTTTATCTCATGACGGGTGAATGACGAATGATTATGACCACACAAGCCATCCAACCGATCAACTATTGGATCCTGAAAAGACTGACAAGACTGCTGCATTGACTCAACTGAAATTTCCTGACCTTTTATGTATTTATCCTTCAACACTTTTCCAAGAGCCTCCTTCAAAAATTGAAATGATTTAAAGCACAATGGTACATAGTTCTTTTGGATTAACTCATAATTTGTCTCAGGCTCTAAGTTTTCATCAAGAATTTGAAAATCAATGTAGGTCAAGGGATGCGATTCTAGGTTTAAAATAGTATCCATATCCTTAATGGCATCTTTAACTGATTGGTCAGAGAATTTTCTGTCTTCACTATTTACAACTGACCTAGATTTTCTTTTTAGAAATTGAAAAGATGAGCAACATAAAGGGCAAAGTATCTTCACTTACTATGACATTTTTTGCACATTCCTTATCGTTGTCATGACTGTTGTGTATGGGATGATTGTCATACCTGAACCGTAAATCATCTTCTTCCTGCCAATGACATGCTGCTGATTGCTCTAAACAAACAACCTCTATTTCAGCTTCATGATCATCATCATATTGGTCACACTTGGGTAAATCATCCACGGATGAAATGCCATTGAACATGCATATCATGTCAGCTGGTTGTTCCTCTACAAGTCGAGATGGAGCTTCATCTTTGACTGTGTTGTGAATTGAATACATGAATGAATCATTATTCAAACCATGGTACCAAGGATGAGCAACAAAACTTTTGGAAACAGTGACCTTTTCTTTCTCTGAGATCAGTGAAACATGGTGTCTTTGGATAGAAATCTCATCTTTCCTATTGATCCTCTGCATCATCTCCTCAATGGTACTGACCAAAATCTCCAGTTTAGCTTCTGATGAATTCAGCTGCTCCATTTCTTTGTCCTTCAATTTTGACCACTTGATCAGCAAGTTGGTCTCCACATCAACTGCAATGCTCTGCATTTCTTCAAGGCTTGTAGTGTTCCTTTCTCTTAATTGAAATGTCATCTCAGAATCGAAGGCATCCGGGTAATGCAAGTGGGCAGATCCTGGGGGTGGCCTTATATCAGCAGGTATTGCATGATATACCTTATTGAATCTGGATGAAAATTGTTGTACTGTCTCCCCTGGCTTTCTTTTCAAGTGTTCATACTCTTCTAGGATGAGGAAAACATTTCCCCTGATCACCCACCTATCTAAGAACACTTGCATGAATTGATGAAAATTTATGATGCTTGCAACTGGAAGGTTCTTAAACCAATCTTTAACTTTACCTCCCAAAGATAGGGCAAACATTCTGATGCAGACATCATCATCTTCAACCTCATAAAGGTCAAGGAAATCCTCAAGGTTTTGAGTATGCTTTTCAGCAGTGATCTTCCCATTTTGTCCATCAAACCTAGGCAGATGATTGATGTAATTGACAGGGAGGTCATGGAGAATGGGAGGCAAATCTAGAGGCTGGTATCGGTCTAGGAATTTTGTAAGCACAAGAGATGAAGCAAGGGGCTTACAACCATCCAGAGATTTAGCAATAGTAGGAGACAAAGCAGGAGGCTTATGTCTCACTAGGGTTTCTACAGGTGCATCTAGGATGTGCACAGGTGTATGAGCATGTACATAATCTAAAATTGGGGATATGATCTCTTGAGACTCACCAATTGACTGATGGTCAAAGTAATCTTTAACAATATACTTTTGATCAGGCTTAGAAAAAGACAAGACATGATTGCAGATAAAACCAAAGATGTCTTGAATGCAATTTGAGCTTGAATACCTGGTATTTCTAGGTTGCTTGGACATGCTTTAGGTTCTTCCTCTAGTGGAGTCTTCGAGTTGGCACTGTCTAGAGCTGATTGGAGTCGCCAGGTGAATGATCTCAGCCTTCTTATGTCTGGTCACTGTCCACCATCAGTGATCAGATCTGGAGCTTTGAAGTGTAATATTGGGGATCTTTCCCCAACGAAGTCGCCATTATGTTAGCACTCTGTAATTTTCCCAAGGCTGTAAGGCAGTCATAGAGGCAACATCAGAACCACTTCGAGTCTTGGATCTAGCCCTCCAAGACTCAGAGCGGGATATCTATGTATGATATAGCTTTGTTTGAAGAGAATATTAGGCTAGTTATGAAGAACATGGGTTGGGGTTTTTAAATGATTGTTTTGGAACAACAAGGAGGGCCATTGGGAAAATGGGGTCTGTGCCTTAAACAAGGTGATTCACTCTCAGATTTGGACAAAGTTCTTTCATAGGGCAAGGTAGTGGCAATATTGGATCGAATTAATTATGGATGGCATTGATTTGAGGAAGAAATACATGAGGTAAAAGCCAGGCACAGGAGCAGCTAAGAATTCCTAAACTAAGCTTTAGTAGAAAACATAAAGATCATCAAAATCTTAGAGGCAGAGTATCTGCTGATAAATTATGCTTCTATTACTTTCCTTATGATAACAAGAACTGAAAACAAACATAATGATCACAAGAAAAACATTAAACAGAGAAAAACACCACCAATCTCACCACACAGGAATCCTGTAAAAGAAAACATGCTCATTGCTAATTGATCATCGAAATATTACAAAAAATATTCTCTGGTCATACACAGCCCATCCTCCAGGAACCTCACAGGTCGAACCCTTTTACATTAAAATCATCTCAATAAATAAGATAGATCATCCCAATAAGTTTCGAAAGTCGGTTTAACTACCTCGGCCAAAAATAGCCACCACTCCCACAAAATTTGGAGCTTTCTGCCATGAAAGACGGACCGGTTTTCTGCGAAAAAAGGGGTCCGAGAAGACGTGAGTTTCTCTTCAATTATGACACCGGGGAGAAAAATGAAAGATTTTATTGTGTATGGGCATGTTCTGGACAAAAACCTCCTTCGGTTTTGTCAAATTCGTTCCCAGCTGGCCGTAACAGCTCCTGCAAGATCGGGACTGAAACGGAAAATTGAAAATCTGGAAAAATAGGCCTCGAAGATGTCTTCGATTATCCCTTATCGTAACTCTGTTAAAAAAAATGAGAGAGGTTTTTGTTCCTCAGCCCGTTTTGAGAAAAAACCTCTCTCATATTTTTAAAATCCATCTCCTTTTTCCCAAAAATTGATTTGAAAGAGGACGTGCTAAAACAGGCAAAAATGGCAAGAAAAGGAAAAAAATGGTTTTTTCGTGAAACGCAAAATTCCGGACCCCCCCCTCTCGTTAAATTCCAGATGGTGAGGGGGGGTCTGGAATTTTTATGGACCGTGGATTGGTTTTGATGTGACGCATGATTTAAATGAAATAGCAAGGAGTTTAATGAGGATTCCGGACGCCCCCGTCTCGTTAAAGCTCGGAAGGCGAGGGGGGGTCCGGAAAGTTTAAGGAGCGTTGATTTATTTGGTATCAAATGGATGGGGGGCGCTGGTGTATGGAGATGCATGGGTAGTGTGAGTGGAGTGTGATGTAAGGGGGATGGGGAGTGGAGTGTGACGTGAGGTGGGGGTGAGTGCGGTAGACTTAGGTTTATTTTGATTTATGTTGTTTTGTTTTTTATATGTTTTTTAAATGTTTTTTAATATTGTTTTGTGCATGTTTTGTTTTGTATATTTTAATTTGTTTTTTATATGTTTTGGTTTTTGTTTACTTATTTTATGTTTTTCTTTTATTATATTTTATTTTTATATTTAATTTGTTTTATATTTTTATATTGTTTTTTATATTTTTTTTTTTATTTAATTTTTAATTTTTTATGATTTGTTTTATTTAATTTAAATCTAACTCTAATTACTAACTTAGTTACTAACTTAGATTTTTAACTTAATAAATAATTAGTTAATTAATAATTAATTAATTAATAACTAGTTGTTTATTAATTAATTTAACATATCCTAACTACACTAATATTTATTATTACTTTAATCTAACTACCCTATTTTTCTTTTGTTCATCCTAAGTCTGATTATGTATGGATGGGTGATGGGCAAGAGGTTAGTCAATGGGGCCACAAGACAAGGGAGTGAAGGCGCAGCGGAGGATGAAGGATGCAACAGAATGATGGAGGATCAGGCGAAATGGATGGAGGGGAAAAAGGGTCAACCGAGCCACACTTCGTCATCACGAGAGAAACGCCAAATCAACAGTCGAAGAATCGAGTCGCCTATAATTATAGGACCCCAACAAGTCCAACTATAATTTACTATGTACATAAAAACAAGTTCTACACCACTCACATAACGAGTTATAATCAATTACAAATCAAATAATTAAGCTTTGATAAGACCATTTCTAGATGAACAACCTAAAAATTGTTAATAATCTAAATTTGCAAGGAAAGTTCTAATGGCCCCTCCATTATGATTAGGAAATCAAAGAACAAAGGGTATTTTTTTTAGCATTAGAAAATTAACATCGAAACATAATCACACCAATTCCTAATCAATGAAATCATAATAAAAGAATTACAAGCAACTCTTCGTCGTAATTCATAACAACATAACCAACGCATCAATCAAAATTAGTAACAACACATAATTATTACCTCATCGTATTAGATAATGACACAATAAAAAAGTAACATAAATGGTGACGCAAGATCAAATAAACACAAGATAACATAGAGAAACTACCCGCCCAACCTACCCTGCAAGGTTAGAACCTCTGAGACACATAAGAAGTTCTCAATCCCAGGATTAATCCAATTGATTTTTACCATTTAAGGTCTCAGGGATGGCCACTATTATGAGAAACAAGGAGGTCTTTACATCTCAATAACACAATCAAGTCCAAAAATCAACTAGCTAAATCAACAACATCATTGATAATAAATGACACAATAGTGTTCTAATAACCAATCAAACATCATATAAATTCCATGGCACAAGAGAATTGATCGCATAACGCATCATATACCAACATTAATTCAAGGTGAAAGATTAATTAATTTCACAACCGATCATACATCAACATTTAATCTCAAGGCGCAAGATTATCTAAATATTAAATCATGTTTACGTCGACATTATTACGAGGCACATTAAATCCAATTACATAATCATTTACACATCAACAATAAATGACGTAGGGTAAGTAAACTTTAAACAATCATGTGTCAACATAATAAATGGTGCAATAATATTCTCAACCTTATTTTCATGGCATAAGGATGTCTAACTGCTTAACTAGTCATACATCAATATTAAATTCATGGCGCAAGTAAACTAATAACTTAATCATTCATCAATCGTTAAATATTCATTGCGCAAGATTAAACTATTAATTTATTTCATGGCGCAAAAAAACCTATCTACTCAATCAATCATACATAAATTTAATGGAAGCAAGAGTAAATTATTATACATATCGTCATACATTAGCGTTATGCATGGTGCACGAATGGTCTAATTACTTAAGTGGTCACACCTATACATTAATCGAGGTGTGCAAGTAAATGTAAATTCTTAATTTATCACTCTTTAACATTATATCATGCACCAAGAGAAATATATAGTTAGGTTCCTTGAATTTATTCAGGAGGACCTACTCCTTTTAAAACGACAGGTAAGGCATAATAAAAATTTTGGGCTTATATATCAGATATAAACATTTAATAAAACATTAATTAAAAAACAAAAATTTAATAAAACTATATATATCGGATATCAATTACAACACTTAGCAAAAGAGAAATATATGGCATAAAATGGGGAAAACGTAGCTACAGTTAAGGAAAACGTAGTCCCTCTTTAAGGATAACCGCACATAATGTGAAGTAAAATAAACACAGAGATAGTTTAGTTGGAATGTAATGTAAAAACTGTTAGGAGGGTCACTGATTCGAATTATTTTCGGCACAAAATGAGAGCGGAGATATAATAAAGAAATGCACAGAGATATCACAGATGTTCAATAATGTACTAGAAATGTATCGGATATGCAACCATAAATATACATATACAGTAATACGTTATTTCTATTAATGAGATAAATGTACAGAGATTGTAAAATTACGGAGTGAAAGACTCGCTAGAATGGTGGCATCTTATCTCTGAGAAGAGATGTGATGGATACTCGCATTCGCAAGAAGATGATTACAATGAAGGCTTTGAATGCCTTTCTACAATAAACAGGAATTCCAAAAACCCTATACATCCAAAAACCTAACCCTAGGAGATGAAGCACCAAAAGTCATGAGGGCCTCGTTTGGGTAAGTTAGTACATCAACTTCCCGGGGTCGTAGCTTTTGCATACGATATTTGTTTTAGGCGTATAATAGCTCGTTGGAAAGGTATCGTCGAGGATATTCATTTTTGGGACTCAATCATTCCTTTGGCTATAACTGAAAACCTTGATCATGAAAAACCTTCATTTGCGCCCTCAAAATAGCCCCAGAAGTTAAAACCTGCTAAAAATAGTAAATTGCCAAAATTGTCAGAAAATTGTTTTGAGCCAGCTGGAAAAGGTGAGTGGCCACTGATATCCTCCTAGATCAATCCTCCCTCATTAGGAAGCAATGGTATCCATTGCATTGAGTTCCCGGGGAGAGGGAAAAGCATTTGTTGACTCTACATCTTGGTGAGTTGCTTGCCTTGCTGGAGACATCGCACTGCTCAGTTTGTGGAAGTATGACACGAACCTGTTGAGGCTGAGGCTATTCAACAAGTCTAGCTACATGAGAGGACAGTGTGCGGAAGGAATCTTTGCACTTTTCTGCAACGTTGTCGATCTTCTTTTGTTGGATAGAAGGTGTTTTGGGCGAGGCTGTAGTGGTTGTAGTGTCCTTCTATTCCCCTTTTCAACAGACTGTGAAGAAGATGAATTTTGTAGTATGAGATACTACCTTGTGACACTTTTTAGGTGGAATAGTAGTTGGAACTACCTCTATTATTCTGTAGAGATGACCCCCCAAAGTAACAATGACACTACGGGGTCGACACTCATAAAACACATGGCGTCTCCACATATATGGTTGGCCCAAGAGGACATCACAGACATCCAATGGGGAAACATCACATAATACCTCATCCTTGAAGGGTTGGATGCCGTATGATAATCGACATTGTTGGGTGACACAAAGATCTTGTCCTTAGAGAGCCACCCGATGTTGTATGGTTGCGGGTGTGGTGTTGTCGACAAGCCCAATTGTTTGACGACCTGTGTTGAGATGAGGTTCTTCTGGCTTCCACTATCAACAATAAAATGAAGAGGGGTCCCCTTCACCCACATCTATGAATGAAAAATACATTCCGCCTCTTCCAGATCTATTGGTTCTTCTGGTTGAATTGTTGTGGTCGTGACAATAGCAGTGGGTTCTACGTCAATGATCTGTCCTTTACCAGTATTTTCATAATCATATTCTGAATCAGGGTTTGGCTCCTTGTCTTTGATCTCAGCCACCAATCACTATTTTGAGCGACATTCATCAGTGTTGTGCCAGGGGCTTTTGTGGAAATTGCACCATTTTTTGTTGTCCTTCTTTTTCTTCCCATGACCCTTCTTTTCCTATGTCTTGGACTGGTTTTTGGGAGACTTTTTGTTAGGGTCGTCTTTGTCATACTTTGGTTGTTGTGGATTTGCAGGGCTGAACTCCCATTTTTTATGGTGCTTAAATTTCTGCTCAATTTTAACAGCATATCGATAAGCATCACCGAGTGATGAGATGTCCAGAAAATCCATTTCAGTTTAGATGTATCTGTGTAGAGCCCCACCATGTTTTAGAACCAAATGTCGCTCAGAGTCTTTGATACCCATCTTGGTGCGCAAGGTATGGAAGGTATTGGTGAACTTTGGAACTAATTGGCCCCTCTCTTGCCGTAGTTTGGTCCATCTCATGTACTGGTCCTCATAGTTGCCAATAGGGTAATACTATTCCTTTACAGCATCCACAAAAAAATTCCAAGTGGGATCAACCCCATATATTATAGAATCATCTGTGGAACTTTGCTCTCAGTGAGATTACCACCAATGTTTGACATGAGGGAGAGCTTTAAGGAGTGTGAAGGTGATCTTTTCTTTGTCAGAAAAATTGTGAACAGAGAAATAACCTTCTAGTAGATTTAACCAATTTTCTAGGCTTCTGCATCTATCTATCCTTCAAATACAGGAATATGAAAATTAACTTGTAACTTGAAAGGCGAGGTGCCTCCAAAGTGGTCTCTTGATGAATATGCACCTGATGCTATCGGTAGGCATTGAATGACGTGGTAAAAATTCTCCATCATTTCATCTCTCTGTCGCGTGAGAGCTTGCTCAAGCAACAGATTGATAGGATTGTCTGCTCCGTCATTTTTATTTTCTTCCGCCATTGAGGGTTTCTTGGTTGTGCGAGAGTGATTGTCTTCAAGAGAGACAAGATATAGACCCAAATTTCTATACTCAGACCTTGTCAAGAACATGCACTAAAAAAACAATCAAGAGCAACTTTCTCTGATACCACTGATTCAGATTATTTTTCAGCACGAAATGAGAGCGGAGATATAATAAAGAAATGCACAAAGATATCATAGGTATTCAATAATATAGAAGAAATGTATCAAATATGCAGCCATAAATATATATATACATTAATACACGATTTCTATTAATGAAAGAAATGTACAGAGATTATAAAAATACAGAGTGAAAGACTCGCTAGAATGGTGGCATCTTTTCTCTGAGAAGAGATGTGACGACTACTCACTTTTGCAAGAAGATGATTACAATTGAAGCTCTGAAGGAATTTTTACAATAAAAAAGAATGCCAAAAACCCTAGACATACAAAAACCTAACCCTAGGAGATGAAGCGCCAAAACTCATGTGGGCCCCGTTTGGGTAAGTTAGTACATCAACTTCCCGGGGTCCTAACTATTGCATACGATCTCCATTTTAGGCATATAATAGCTCATTGGAAAGGTATCATCAAGGAGATTCATTTTCAGGGCTCAACCATGTCTTCAACTATCATTGAGAACCTTGATCTCAAAAAACCTTCATTTAGGCCCTCAAAATGGCCCCAGAAGTTAAAACATGCTAAAAATAGTAAATTCCCAAAATTGTCAGAAAAATGTTTTGAGCCAGTTGGAAAAGGTTGGTGGGCACCGATATCCACTTGGATCAGTCACAAATTTCTCGGAGAATTTAAATTCTATACACAAATATGATTCAAGGAAATGAAATGCCGAGAGGGTCACGATTTCTCGGTGAAAAGGTATGAAAAAGGAGAGATTGAAGATGTATCAAATTTCTAGCAAAGGAGAATATATCGCTAAGTAATAAATGGTAAAATCGATGAGTAATAAGTGGTAAAATGATTGAGTATTAAGTGGTAAAATTGTTGAGTAATAAGAGGTAAAATCATTGAGTAATAAGTGCTAAAATTGTTGAGTATTAAGTGGTAAAATCGTTGAGTAATAAGTGGTAAAATCATTGATTATTAAGTGGTAAAATCATTGAGTAATAAGTCGTAAAATCATGGAGTGATAAGTGGGAAATCATAGAGGAAAAACCAAGTAAAATCACATAGAAATAAATAAGGGAATTGCTGAGTCTTTAAGGGAAAAAACACAGGGAATTTAAAGGGATTTCACCGAGTATTTTAAAGGTGAATGCAAATATTCCCCTACCAGACACACCGACCTCCTTAAGTCATGAAATTTCACAAAGGATAAATCATAACAAATGCTAAGCATTGGAGGTCGAATCAGAGCTTGGATTCTCATAAAAACATAGGGAAAGAAAAAAAATGCATGGAATACTTTCATAAGGATGCTAGGAAAGAGAAGGAGGGTGTAGGGCATTTAATCCTCAAGAAAAATGTAGAGAAGACACCCAAAATGGCCGGGTAGAGAAAGAAATGAAGATGCCTTTACTCCTTAGAAAAAAATGTAGAGAAGACATCCAAAATGCTAGGAACCAAAGGAAACATAGAGCCCTTTACTCCTTAGAAAAAAACACAGAGAAGAAACCCAAATTTTCTGGGAAGAGAAGATAACACAGAGATTACTCACCAAGTAAAATCGTTGAGAAAAGTGGAACAAAAATTCGTTGAGGTTATAAAATCCCAAAAATTCACTGAGGAATACATGCAGATGTAGAGACTAAAGTATGACTTTGTTGAGGTTAAAAGGGTAAACACAAAGATTTCCCTTCCCAATGACATAGGGCATTGACTATTGCATGAAAAATGAAATCATTCCATAGAAACGATGGGAGGCTTTCCCAAACACACAGAGTGTTGTTTTAATTCACAAAAATCACAAATTTCTGATGTAATAATTCACTGATCTATCGAAGAAATAAAATGTAGAGAAAATTGAAGGTAAATAAATGCTAGGGGATCATAAGGCTAGGCGAAGTGTATACACCAAAGCGCAGGGGTTTTCTAAGAAAACAAAGGTTAAAAACACCATGGGCATGGCTAAGTATTTTTCTGAATATGCAGAGGTTTCATTCAAATCACATAGGAAAAATGAAAATCGTAGAGATCTTATGAAATGAGCAGAGGATTTAAAATCCATTAAACAATTGCAACACCATTTTATTCTAAATACATCTTACAAAAACTACATGGACCATCTATATTCTAATGACATCTCACCAAAAAGAAAATGTCGGAACCAATTTCCATTCAACAAATTTTAAATATTTTACATATTAAATATGAATACAATACAATTCTCAATAAAATACCATAGCCGACAATGAGAAGTCGAAGATGTTCTTTCGTTCTATGCTTCCTCTAGCTCCCCATTTGCTAAAATTTAATACTTCAACGGTACCTCCCAACCAACACTAGGGGTACTCTTATTCCCTCTTATCCCCCGAGCCACAAAGGGGCCACGCATACACACAACCAGAATCCTCTTGCTCCCATCTCACCTGACAAGGTAGAGCCACAACTCTCTCTCACAATCTCGGTATCCCAACTCTCACAAGTAACACCAGTCAGAAATTTTGCACCATAACCTTACTCATAACCCATGTGATCCATTCCTCCTCCCATCCATTTGTTTTATATAATTTTGTTAATGGCAACTTTCCATTTGCACATTTAATTTGTTTTTTTTTTTTTTAATTTAACTAGGAATTATTACCCCCATACACTTGTCACCCATTCCCTTAGTTGCACTAAAAACTCCACAATTTAATTAAACTAAGTGTCAAATTCCCTCACCCATCCTAAAAGTTCTCCTAAAATCACTCCTAGTCGTTCATTTATTCCCTTTATTTCCCAATTATGACTTACACCTTTCTAAAACAAAGTTGAGTTAAAAGAGGAATATTCTTTAGTTAGACTAGACTCTAGATACCTTTCTACTCTTACACATTCTTGTATGATTTATTCTTTTCTTATTTTAATTTCTGGTTTGGTATTTAGTTGCAAAAGGTGTATTAAATCACTTCTTTAGATTTATTTTATTTTTATTTATTTCTTAAATGAATTTACTTCACCCCTCAATATTTAATTTATGAAATTAAATTTTTAATCTTCTCACTAATCTTAGACTTAGGATTAGTTACATTTTTATTTGCACCATCTCAGACTCTTAGGGATTATGCTTAATAAATCAATTCTTTAGTTAATTGATTAATCAATTAATTAATTCGACAAGTGCTCAAGATTTTACATGGTTTAACATTCACTCAAAGTTTTCTAGGCCACCTAGATTCTCTGACTTATTTTTTTAAATTCAACAACGTTCCCTTCAAGATGCACTTAGTGCTCCAAGGGTGCTACTCACCTTTAGATTCAATTTTTTTATTTCATGACCTTCCCTTCAAGACGCACTTTGTGCTCCAAGGGTGAAACCCGCCTTTGACTAGTTTTGGTACTTGTTCAACCCCTGGAGTCAACACTCGATTTGGGTGACCTTTTGAGAGACTAGGGGCCTCTAAGGAATAAGGACCCACATTGTTGCGTACCCCTTAGGATCTTCGTGAGATACTATCTCATTTTCCCTCCCAAAATCGTGGATCTCTCAAACTAGGTAATCGTTAACCTATAATTTGAGCCATGCTGGGAGTGCTAGTAGACTGTGATAGGGATGTTGTCACACCTCTCCCTCAATATCTAGTTGTTGTGAATGGCCCCTTTAGTCCTTATGTGAGTCTGATTAGCAAGAAATCATCATCTTGCATCCATCAATGAAATATTGTCAATGATCCATAAACAAACATCATAATATACCCAATCATATGTCACATATGCATAAATAAAATACTCAAACCAATACAATCCACTCCCTGACTCAGTCTAGAGTCCAAGGAGGTCCTTTGATTCCATTGACATCCTTAATATATCAAGTGTCCTGCAAACTTAAGGGAAACTACTCAATAGCATATATCAATCAATAGATATCCAATAACATAACATCAAAATCAATCAACATGATCATAAGAATCCATGAGTGAAACAAGCAACATATACTAAAACTGGATCACTTGCATGCAAGTGTCCTCAAAGAATAAGTCAATAATGTGTGGTCGCAAGAGAAGGATGTTACATACACTCCCTCTTTTTCTAAACTTCATCCCAAAGTTTTATAGTATATAAATGTAGTAAATAAATCATCTAGAAAGATATAAAAGTCTAACTATCAAATAAATATGGAAATTGTTGGCGCATATCATATGCATCCTTCCAGGTATCTGAGTGTGGACTATAGCTATCCCACTAGATCTTGGCCTGATTGAATGTTCGACACTTTTTCGAATGTGATGGTCCAAAATGTGGATTGGCTATGCCGTGTGTGCACCCCAATCCGACACCTGCAAGGAATTCATGCCAGTCACATGTGTAGGATGACTAACATAATGTCTCAAAACATATACATGAAAAACATCATGCATAAGCCTCTAAGAATTATGAAAGACTAGTTGATAGACCACATGCCCTTTCCTTTCCACAACTTCGAGAGGTCCCAAAATCCTAGGAGAGAGTTTAGAACCCTTTCCAAACTTGATCAAAATCTTGTGTAGTTTCACCTGTAAGAAGACTCGGTTGCCAACTTCATAACTATGGTCAACGTGATGCGCATCGACATAACTCTTTTACTAATCTTGCACTTATTTAATCATTTATCTTATTCTTTACATTTTTTCTTCCATTTCCTAGATCTCTTCTTGTCCTACTAGGACCCTATCCTCAAGTCAATCCTAGCTCAAAGGCGTCTAACACGGTCGCCCGTAAATAAGCTCAAACAATGCCATCTTAATGGTACTTTGATATTTGTTGTTGTACGCAAACTCTACCAGTGGCAAGAATTCTTCCCAACTCTTTTCTTGGTACATCATGTACATATGAAACATATCTTCCAATATTTGTTTCATTATTTATGTTTTCCTATCTGTCTCTGATTGATACGTGGTACTAAAGTTAAGTTTGGTTCCCAGGGCCTCTTCAAAACTAGTCCAAAATCGTCCTGTAAACATTGATCGTTGATCTGATATGATCCTTTTAGGCACACCATGCAATCTCACAATCTCATTGATAAAAACTCTAGGTATGTCTGGCGCTTGATACATCTTACACACAGGGATAAAATTTGAACTCTACATCAAAGTGTCAACTACCATGAAAATCGATTCATGCCTCCTTGTCATCAACGACAATCCAACAATAAAGTCCATCAAAATGACCTCCCATTTTGATTCCAGAATAATGTTTGGTTGTAGTAATCTTGTTCTATGTCTTTTTTCAACCTTCACTTACTTACATTCCATACACCGTGCCACATAGTTGAATATGTCTGACTTCATTCCTATCCAGAAGAGTAAGGGCTTAAGGTATGCCCCCATATTCGTGACTCATGGATGAGCCATGTACACTACTCTATGAGATTCGTTTAAGTTCAAAGTTCTCAAATACTCATTAGGTGATATGTAAATCCAATTATTATACCTCATTATTCCATCGTTTTCCAATGTAAATCCCTCAAACTTTGGTACCAACATGGTGTCTTGGATGATATTTTCCTTAACCTCTTTATAACAGTCATTGTTGCACTGTAAAGTTAGAATATTTTTTGGAAGATTCTTCTGAAGAGGTATCACCAAAAATATGTGTGGTCTTTGAATCAATGAATATTCCACTCTATTCGTTGTTCCTTTTATGTATGTAATATCAAAATTGTATTCGCTAAGCAATTCTGACCAACACCTATGTCGCGCGTTCAAGTCACTTTCTGTAAAAAAGTGCTGCAAGCCACAATGGTATGTTTTTAGTTCAAATTTTTTTCCAATCAGGTAGTGTCTCCAAACTCTTAGGGCATACACAATGGATAATAACTCCAAGTCATGAATCATGTAGTTCTCCTCATGCTTCCTTAATTTCCTTGAGATGTAAGAAATCAATCAACTGTCTTGCATCAAGACTCTGCTTAAGCCTTCCATGGATATGTCTATGCATACCAAGCAGTCCTCGTCCATGTCAGGGAATTTTAGTATTGGCATGGTCGTCAACAGGTCCTTGAGCCTTCAAAAATTTTCTTCACATTTCCCGGTCCATACAAACTTTCTACAATTTCGTAATTGGATTGAATATATTCAAAAAACGTTTTAAAAACCATCAATTGTATCTTTCTAAAGCCATGAAGCTACGTACTTCAGTTACATTCATTGGTGTAGGCCATTTCATAAATGCCTCTACCTTCGTTGGATCCACATTGATTCCTTCATCAGATATAACATGCCCTAAATAATGAGTCCTTGATTGATAAAAAAAGCAGTTTGACAGTTTCCCATATAATTTGTTCTCTTGTAAAAATTGTAGTACCAAGCGCAAATGTTTGTCAAGTTCTTTCATCATCTGAGAATATATCAATATGTCATCAATGAATACTTGAAAAGACTTTCCCAAGTAGGAACAACCCACTCATCAAGCTCATGAATACCCCTGAGAAATTTGTCAGTCCAAATGGTGAAAGGGTAAACTCGTAGTGCATGAACCTCGTCTTGAATGTGGTATTAGGAATATCTTTCTATTTGATCCATAACTGGTGATATCCTGATCTCAAGTTGATATTTTAAAACATCATCGTGCCTTTCATTTGGTCAAACAAATCATCTATTATTGGCAAAAGATACGCGTTCTTGATCGTTTCCTTATTCAATTGACTGTAGCCAATACAGATTCTCGACAACCCGTCCTTCTTCCGTATGAAAATAATAGGAGCACCCCAAGGTGACACACTTGGACATATAAATCCTAGGTCCAACAACTCCTTCAGTTTCATTTTCAACTCCTATAACTTAAGGGTCGACATCTGATAACGCGTTCTTGTTATCAGTTCAGTTCTAGGATTTAAGTCGATGGTAAATTCCAACTCTCTTTTGGGATAAAAACCTGGTAACTCTTCTGGGAAACAAACTCTTGTACTACTGGAAGGTTTTATAATCCTTCTACCACACCCTTATCATTCAACACTAAGATTTCATATATCTTCCATCTTTTTTTCATGCTCTTCCATAGATGTAACGAAAAAATGAACCTTAAGGAAACTACTTGATTTCTTCTTACAATCACTTGTCTTTATCCCTCATCATCGGTCAAACTCAACCATTTCATCTTACAATTGAGTATTTCATCATGTGATTCCAAATGATCCATACCGATCATGATGTCATAAGATAATAAGATCGTGACGTACATGTTATCCTTCGTTAAAAAATATACCAGGTTGAGGCTACAGTCTATAACCCTTCCTCCAACCTTCTTCTTGTCTCCCAAAGCTATTTTCATGTAGATAAACTGGTCCTGTTTGACTTCCTTTACCTTAATTATTTTTACCATTGCACCATAAGTAAATCTCTTTGTAGCACCGAGATCTATTAAAATACTAAAGGTATGGTCAGCGATTGTACCTTATGTCTTGAGCACAGTAGACTTGTGCTTGGCCTGGCGATTATTCACCACTATATGAATCTAGTGGGCCTTGCCCGAATCTCCAACTATAGTGTGTGCGGCTGAACCGACTGTTTTATCCCTACCAAACAGACACTCATGTTGGTAATGTGTCTCTCCACATGTCCAACATCCGATATTTGGTCTAGTGCTCCTAGTCCCTGAAGTAGAATTTTTTGGCCCACCAGCCTGAAACACTGGTTTGTTCTGCTAAACATGCCTAAACTATTACGATTGTGGATGACCTTGCTACTAGTGACGTGGTCCTCTATGGGGAGTTTTTTGCTAAGGCGTTGGTCCTTGTGATGTTTTGAACATGGATCCTCTTGGAGTACCTCGAAACCATGATGAATGTCTAGCTGGTGTCTGATGTTGTTGCTTACCAAATTTTGCTTGTCCCATTGGTCTCGCAAGAATCCTGGATTGCATCGTGCAATGTCTGAGGCATTTGGATCCTCACTTTCACATGAATGTTGATGTTAAGGTCGAACACAAACTTATTAACCTTGAGTTTCTCAATGCTCAGATGTGGACCATACATAAGCGACTCCATGAATCGAGACTCATACTAGGGCACCGTACGAACTCCCTTTCATAATGCGTTGAACTCATTGATTTGGCACTCAATGAATTCCTTTGACAAATAACTCTCCCAGAATAGCTCCTCGAACAATCCCCATGGCATGTCTTCGACGACCATGTTCATGAAAGTCTACATGACTGTCACACAACTGAAATCATTACAAGTGGATCATAGTTGTAATCCATAACAACGTAACCCACACATGAATCAAAATTAGTAATGACACATAATTAACACCTCATCGTATTAGATAATAACACAATAAAAAAGTGACATAAATGGCGATGCACGATCAACTCATCACAAGATAATAGAGAGAAACTACCCACCCAACCTACCTTGCAAGGTTAGTACCTCCAAGACACATAAGAAACACTCAATCCCATGATTCATTCGATTGATTTTGACCATTCAAGGTCTCAGGGTTGGAGATTATTCTCAGGAACAAGTATGTGTCTACATCCCACTAACACAATCATGTCCAAAAACTAACTAGCTAAATAAACAACATCAACGATAATCAATGATGCAATAGTTTTCTAATAACCAATCACACATCACATAAATTCCATGGCGCAAGAGAATTAATCACATAACTCATCATATACCAGCATTAATTCAAGGCACAAGATTAAGAAATTTCACAACCGATCATATATCAACATTTGATCTCAAGACACAAGACTATCTAAATACTAAATCATTTTTACGTTAACATTATTGCAAGTTTATTTAGATCTAATTACTTAATCATTTACATATCAACATTAAATGACATAGGAGTAAATAAACTTTAAACAGTCATGCGTCAACATATTAAATGGTGCAAGAGTATTCTCAACCTTATTTTCATGTCGCAAGGATGTCTAACTATGTAACTAGTCATACATCAATATTAAATTCACAACGCAAGTAAACTAATAACTTAATCATTCATCAATCATTAAATATTCATTGCGAAGAGTAAACTATCGATTTATTTCATGGTGCAACAAACACTATCTACTCAATCAATCATACATCAATTTAATGGAAGCAAGGGTATATTATTACACATCTCATCATCCATCAACATTATTCATGGTGCACGAATGGTCTAATTACTTAAGTGGTCACACCTCAACATTAATCGAGGTGCACAAGTAAATTTAAATCCTTAATTTATCACGCTTCAACATTATATCAAGCACCAAGAGAAATCTATAGTTAGGTTCCTTGAATTTATTCAGGAGGACCTAAGAATTTTAAAATTACAGGTGAAACATAATAAAAATGTTGTGCCTATATATCAGATATCAACATTTACTAAAACATTAATTTAAACACAAAAATATAATAAAACTATATATATCGGATATCAATTACACCACTAATAAAAAGAGAAATATATGGCGTAAAAAGGGGAAAAACACAACCGTAGTTAAGGGAAACACGATCCCTCTTTAAAGAAAATAGCAGAGAATGTGAAGTTAAATAAACACAACAATAATTTAGCTAGAACACAAGGTAAAAACTACTAGGAGGGTCACGATTTTTTTGGTGAATTTAAATGCCATACACAAAGATGATTCAAGGAAATGAAATACAAGGAGGGTCACAATTTCTGGGAAAAAAGGTGTGAAAGACCATAGATTGAAGATGTATAAAATAGATAGAAAAGGAGAATAAATAGTTGAGTAATAAATGGTGAAATTGTTGAGTAATAAGTGGTAAAATGCCTGATTAATAAGTGGTAAAATCATTGAGTATTAAGTGGTAAAATCGTTGAGTAATAAGTGGTAAAATCTTTGAGTATTAAGTTGTAAAATCGCTGAGTAATAAGTGGTAAAATCGCTAAGTAATAAGTGGTAAAATCATTGAGTGATAAGTGGGAAATTGCAGAGGAAAAACCAAGTAAACTCGCAGATATATAAAACAAGGTATTGTTGAGTCTTCAAGGGGAAAAGCATAGTGAATTTAGAGGGATTTCATCAAGTCCTTTAAAGGTGAATGAAGAGCGTCCCCTCCCATACACATCAGCCTCATTAAGTCACAAAATTTTGCAGAGTATAAAGCATAACAAATGTTGAGCGTTGGAGGTCGAATAAGAGCTTGGGATATCATAAAAAACAGAGGGGAAAAAACCTGGATGGAATACATGCATAAGGATGCTTGGAAAGAGAAGAAGGTTGTAGGGCCTTTACTCCTCCAGAACAATGCAGAGAAGACATAGAAAATCGTTGGGTATAGAAAGAAGCATAGATCCATTTACTCCTAAAAAAAATCATAGAGAAGACACCCAAAATCATTGGGAAGAGAAGGAAACACAGATCCCCTTACTCAGAAAAAAACGCAGAGAAGACACCCAAAATCACTAGGCAAAGAAGGAAACACAAAGATTACTCACCAAGTAAAATCATTGAAAAAAGTGAAACAAAAATTCACCGAGGTTATAAAATCCCAAAAATTCACTGAGGAATACATGCAATTGCAGAGACTAAAGTATGACTTTGTTGACATTAAAAGGGTAAACGTAGAGAGTTCCCTTCCCAGTCACACAGGGCACTTATTAGTACATGAAAAATGCAAGGTTTCCATAGAAACGATGAGAGGCTTTCCCAAACACACAGGGTGTTGTTTTAATGCACAAAAATTGCAGAGGTTTGATGTAAGAATTCATTGAGCTATGGAAGAAATAAATGCCAGGGGCTCGTAAGGCTGGGAGAAATGTATACACCAAAGCGCAAGGTTTTTCTAAGAAAACACAGGGTAAAAACACCAGGGGCGTGGCTAAGTTATTTTCAGAATAAGAATAGGTTTCGTTCAGATCACATAGGGCAAATGAAAATCACATAGATCTTATGAAATTGGAAAAGGATTTAAAATCCATTAAACAATTGCAGAACCATTTTATTCTAAATACATCTTACAAAAACTGCCTCGGACCATCTATATTCTAATGACATGTCACCAAAAAACAAATTCTGAAACCAATGTCCATTCAATAAAGTTTAAAGCTTTTACATTTTAAATATGAATACAATACAATTCTCAATAAAATATAGTAGCCAACGACGAGAAGTTGAATGTGTTCTCTTGTTCTTGCACTCTGTCTAGCTCCTCACTTGATAATTGTGAATACTTCAATGGTACCTCCCAACCAACGCTATCGGTACTCTCCTTCCCCCATAGCCCTTCGAGCCACGAAGGGGCCATACACACACACAACCATAATCTTCTAGCTGCCATCTCACCTCGCAAGGTAGATCCAACACTCTTTATCTCGAGTTGGGTATCCCAACTATCACAAGTAAAACCAGTTAAAATTTATGCAGCATAACCTTAATAATAACTTGTGTGATCCATTCCTCCTCTCAATCATTTGTTTTATAGAATTTCCTTAATGACAACTTTCTGTTTGCACATTTAATTTGTTTTTTTTTTTTTATTTAATTAAGAAGTATTCCCCTCAGACACTTGTCACTTGTTGCCTTAGTTGCACCAAAAAATCCACAATTTAATGAAATTAAATGTCAAATTCCCTCACCCATCATAAAAGAACTCCTAAAATCACTCCTAGTTGTCCCTTTATTCCCTTTATTTCCCAATTTTGACTGACACCTTTGTAAAATGGAGTTGAGTTAAAATAGAAATGTTCTCTTGTTAGACTAGGCTCTAGATACCTTTCTATGCTTACATATTCTTGTATGCTTTATTCCTTTCTTATTTTAATTTATAATTTGGTATTTACTTGCACAAGGTGTATTAAATCACTTTAGATTTGTTTTACTTTTATTTATTTCTTAAATTGAAATACTTCACCCCTCAATATTTAATTTATGAAATTTAATTTTTAGTCTTCTCACTAGCCTTAGACTTAGGATTAGTTACATTTTTATTTTCATGAGCTTATACCCTTAGGGATTATGCTTAATAGATTCATTCTTTAGTTAATTAATTACTCAATTAATTAATTTGGCGAGTGCTCAACATTTTACAAGGCTTAACATTCACTCAAAGTTTTTTAGGCCACCTAGATTCTTTGACTCATTTTTTTAAATTCTGTGTCGTTCATTTCAGGATGCACCCAGTGCTCCAAGGATGAAACATCCCTTTGGATTCAAATTTTTAATTTCACGATGCACCCTTCAAGAAGCACTTTGTGCTCCAAGGGTGCCACTCACCTTTGACTGGTTTTGGTAGTTGTCAAACCCATAGAGTCAACAGTCCATTCAACTGACCTTGTGAGAGACTAAGGACCTCTAAGGAATAAGGACCCTACCTTATTCCATAACCCTTAGAATCTTCATGAGAGACTATCTCACTCTTCCCTCATGTCATCGTGGATCTCTCAAACTAGGTAATCGCTAACCAACAATTCAAGCCACAATGGGAGTGCTAGTAGGCTATGACATTGATGCTAACACACCTCTCCCTCAATATTTGGTTGTTGTGCATGGTCCTTTTTCTCCTTATATGAGTCTGATTAGGAAGCAATCGTTAGCTGACAACCATCAATGAAACAATGTCAATGACCCATAAACAACATCATAATATACCCAATCATATGTCACATATGCATAAATAAAATACTCAAACCAATACAATTTACTCCCTAACTCGATTCAAAGTCTAACGAGGTCCTTTGATGCCATCGACATCCTCAATCTGTCAAGTGTCTTGCACACTCAGGGGAAACTCATCAACAAGATATATCAATGCATAGATATCCAATAACATAACATCAAAATCTGTCAACATCATCATAAGGATCCATAAGTAAAACATACAACATATGCTAAAACCATATCACTTGCATGCAAGTGTCCTCAAAGAATAAGTCGATAATGTGTCATCACAAGAGAGAGACGTTACAAAAGTAAACTAGATTAAGTTCTTCAAGAGTTACAAAAAGTGGCAATCAAGGTTCAATGACCAGGGTTAAGGCTAACAATCCTTCTTGACCCAATCAGTTCCCTTGATGATTAAATCTGGCCTAAGGATCTAATCTTAGTGTCTAGACCCAACATACTCCATTGTGATGCCTATCCTTATTATGGTTATACTTATTGCGTTTAAATTAAATTTAGTCTAAAGGGAAGGAATTTCCAATATCCAAATACTTAAACATTCTTATTCATAAGACTGGATCCTCATGACTATGAAAATAAATCTTAGACACAACTCAACTTCTTACTTTAATTATTCTATCTACGGTCGAAATCTATTTTATATTCTTCGATAATGAAATTCTTAATATAAAAATTCATTCCAAGAGGTCTTGATATAACACCCCTTTTATATGGACGTTTAAAGTTGACCCTCACAAGTTTATTTTTTTAATTACCCTAGCAAGTAAGATGTAACGCTACACAATAGGATTCAAGGGTTATGTTACAAACTGTGTGAAGTAGGAAGTGGCAATATTTAGCAATTTAACGCCCCATGGGCAGTTTTTCTAGGCCACTAAAGAGTAAAAAGGGGAAGCTCTGGCAGCGTAATATTTTTGAAGGCAAGGTCACCTCCAGGTGGGAGTTCGCAGGTCCTTAACTGTCAGAGATGTACCTCGAAGATAGGGAGATCCAAAACTACTACTAGAATCTTAGAACAGTGTCAACAAAGGAAATAAACAATCAAAGGAATGCATCTAAAGTGGGGACAATACCAGGTTTGTAGTAATGGCCGACGCTAGAAGAAATGATATAAATATGAAAATATGAGGCAAACAGAGACTCGAACGTTAGTAAAGGAGTTTAATGGGAATCCTCCTATCTCACGGTTCATCATATATGAGAACAGGTAAATAGATACAGACCGAATCCAACAGTGCGTTACTTCTTAGATTTTTATAAAATGCAAAATTGAAGTTAACTAAATACCGACAAGGGAGAATGGGAAATTAGTGTTTGGGCGACGAAAATATTGTTCGCGGACCTTTGGCCTTCAAATTTCCAGGAGAAATAATTCTGAAACGTCGAATTTCCATCTGCATGATTTCTAGGATTTTAAGTCCTCTAGAATTTTTTAGGGAGATATCTAGAGGACTTAAAATACAGGTGACAAAAGTTCTACCTTCTCTGCGCTATTTATTTTCTTGTTTCCAGCTATATTATATGTTGAGGGGAGGAAGTATGGATTCATAGACCATGAGGGGAGGATATTCCTATAGATCAAATTGCATCAAAGTCGAGCATCAAAACACCAATATGCCAATTCCAATGAGAGACGCCACCTAAATAAAAAGGGTGCATCAATCCAAAGGCGACTAATGCTCAACATGTTTTCAAATGGTGATGCAAAATGAAGGTGGCCATTCGAACAATGAAGAATTTCAATGGCTAGTAGACTGATAAATTCCAGTAACTAGTGTTGCAACAAAAAATATTATAGAATTAGGTACTTATTTAATTCACAGAAATTATGTCATGGGATAGGGTCTGTATAGTGATTTACAACGATAAGAAATTGGATTCCTATTTTAAAATAAACTAAATGAACTCAAATTTCAAAAGTTCTACCCTCTCTGCGCTATTTATTTTTCTCGTTTCCAGCTATATTATATGTTGAGGGGAGGAAATATAGATTCATAGACCATGAGGGGAGGATATTCCTATAGATCAACTTGCATCAAAGTCGAGTATCAAAACACCAGTATGCCAATTCCAATGAGAGACGCCACCTAAATAAAAAGGGTGCATCAATTCAAAGGCGACTAATGCTCAACGATTTTTCAAATGGTGATGCAAAATGAAGGTCGCCATTCGAACAATGAAGAATTTCAATGGCTAGTAGACTGATAAATTCCAGTAACTAGTGTTGCAACAACAAATATTATAGAATTAGGTACTTATTTAATTCACAGAAATTATGTCATGGGATAGGGTCTATATAGTGATTAACAACGATAAGAAATTGGATTCCTATTTTAAAATAAAATAAATGAACTCAAATTTCAATTTAGAATCACAGCAGGCACATTGATTCCTATTTCAACGTAAAATAAATGAACTCCAACTTCAATTAAGAATCACACCAGGTACATTCGACCATCACAAAATTAATTCCAGTTTCAATATAACACTACATAAATTTTACAGTTTCTAATTAATAATTTACTCTTATTACAATAAAATACAATTATAAATTACTATTATTGATGAAGAGAATTTTGTAGATGTCCTTTATCACTTGTGCTCCTTCCTCGCTTCTGCTTTCTAGCCACCCGACTTTCACCGATACCTCCCAGGTAGCGCTAGAGGTACTCTTCTTCCCCCTTAACCCCTCGATCCACAAAAGGGCCACACTCACACAAAAGAAAAAATCCTCTAGCTCTCATATTTCCTTGCAAGGTAGAGTCACCACTCCCTCTCAAGATGGGTATCCCAACTCTCACAAGTAAAACCAGTCAAAAAATCTACAACATAAATCTACCGATAACAAGTGTGATCCATTTCTCATCTAGGCCACTTGTTTAATAGAAATTCTTCATGACACATCCCCACTTGCACAATTAATTTTCTTTTTAATTAAACAGTTTAGAATTATTTCCCCCTTAAACTTGTCATCCTCTCCCTAAGTTGCACAAGTAATTCCACATTTTATTTTAATTAATTTAATTTCCNCCAATTTAAGGACTCACTCCTTTCTAAATCTGAGTTGAGTTAAAATAGGAAACTTATTCTGGTTAGACTAGTGTTAACTAGACTCTAGATACCTTTCTATGCATACACATACGTTTATGCTTTATTCATTTTTTATTTTAAATTCCAATTTGGTATTTCTTATACACATGTCTATTATATTAATTATTTAGACTTATTTCATCTTCCTTAATTTCTGAAATTGATTTACCTCTTTCCTATTTTATATAATTGGTAATTTAGTTTTAGTATTTTCACCAAACTTAGACTTAGGATTAATTTTTGAATAGGCTTAGACCTTCATTTGGGGATTTAAAATTAATAATTTCAATCCTTAATTAATTAATTAAACCTGACAATGTTTAAATATTTTACAAGGTTTGAATATTTGATTAAGGTTTTCTAGGCCACCTAGTTTCATTGACTCAAATTTTACTTACGTGACATGCCCTTCAAGATGCACTCTATGCTCCAAGGGTGTCACTCTCATTTGACTAGTTTTGGTAGTTGTCCAACCCCTAGAGTCATCACTCCATTCAAGCGACCTTACGAGAGACTAAGTGATTCTAAGGAATAAGGACCCTGCCTTATTGTGTGCTCCTTAGAAATATTTGTGAGAAGTTGTCTCAGTCTGCCCTCATGACATTGTGGACCTTTTGAACTAGGTAATAATTAACCTATAATTCGAGCCATGGTGGGAGTGCAATTAGGATGTGGCATGGACTCTACTATACCTGTGACTCAATATGTGGCCTATGTGCATAGACTCTTTACTCCTTATGTGAGTAAGATTAACAAGCAATCATTATCCTACATTGATAAACGAAACACTGTCAATGATCCGTATACAAAATCATACTATAATCGATAATATGTCACATATGAATAAATGAAATAATGAAACCAATAAAATCCACTCCCTGACTTAATCCAGAGTCCAAGGAGTTCCATTCATGCCATCGACATCCATAGTTTGTCAATGTCCTGCACACTCAAGGAAAACTCATCAATAACATCTGTCAATACACATATATCAAATAAAATTTAATCATAATCCATCAACATCATCATAAGAATCCATAAGCGGAACAATAACCATCTACTATAACTGGATCACTTGCATGCAAGTGTCCTCAAAGAATATGTCGATAACATGTGCTTGCAAGAGTGGGATGTTACATATACCCCCTCTTGTTTTAAACTTTGTGCCGAAGTTTTAAAGTATACACAATGAAATAATAAAATTATTTGACAAGATATGTATGTTTAATCTATCAAATAAGTAAGGAAATTACTAGTGCATATCATATGCATCCTCCCAGGTAGCTGAGAGTGGACTAAAATTTTTCCACCGGACCTTGACTTGATCGACTGTTCGACGTAATAGCTTTTGAATGTCATAGTTTAGAATGTGGATTGGGTCTTTTGTGAGTGCGCCCTTGTTCGACACTGGTAAGGAACTCATGTCAATCACATGTGTAGGATGACTAGCATAATGTCTCAAAACAGATACATGAAAAACATCATGCATAAGCCTCAAAGTATGAAGCAAGCCTAGTCGATAGGCCACATCTCCTCTCCTTTACACAACTTTGAAATGTCCCCCAAACCTAGGAGAGAGTTCAACACCCTTTCCAAACTTGATCGAACTCTTGTGAGGTTTCACCTGCAAGAAAACTTAGTCGCCACCTTCCTAATTGCAATCAACGTGATACTCATCAACATAACTTTTATGTCGATCTTTCACTTCTTTAATCCTTTTTCTTATCATTTTCATATGTTCTTTCATTTCTTGGATCACTTCTGGTCCCACCAGGTGTTACACATTATTTTCGTCATCCCTATGATCATTAATGATGTAAACCTATCTATTGCCTTTAGAGGGGTCACAGTGGCCTAAGTTCCTGAAGAGAGAAGGAAGAAGAACTTTTCCTGAGAAAAGAAGTTGCATTTTCCTATGTAAAAACCTTATAAAGAGAAATTTCCGTAGGTTGCTATATAGGCAGGGTGCGGGAATGACAAATTCCCGCAGGTTGCTATATAGCCAGGGTGCGAACTTCCCGCAGGTTGCTATATAGCTAGGGTGCGGAAATTCCAGCACGTGGGAAAAACATACGGTTTCTCGAATTTTCTAGAAGGAGAAGCTTCTTGGGTGAGGTGGCATCCGAACGCTTTGGATCTTACTCGCTTTCATGATTTAGTGGGATCATCCTAACCTCCTCATCCTATCTTCTTCAGCTTATAAAAGGAGAAGAGTTCTCATGGAGAAGAGGTTCATAGCTTTTGTGTAGCTTTTGGTTGGCTTGGAATTATTATCTTGGTTGGAGTGGCTTTGGGATTTGCTTTGTCAAGATAGATTGTGAGCAACTATCAGATCTATGGTCTTAGAATCCTTGGAGCAAGAAGTGTGTGGGGAATGAAGGACAGTTGGAAGGGACTTTACGACATCAAGGCAATGGTTGTAATCTCTCTTTCACATTTAATATGAT
>JASDQU011029648.1:0-10769 GCA_032191745.1 Picea mariana
AGTGATGATTTACCATTTTAAACTCATAAATCATTTGACTGGTAGAAACCCACTCAATCTGCCCTATTTTCTCCACATAAGTTTATCCAAAATGGCTCATCAAGTCAAGGCCAAGCCCAATAAATTTGCAGGTAGATTATCCCACCACAATATGATTAAACTTTTGGTTTGTGAGCTATTGCAAAGGAGAGGCAAAGAGTGGAATTACTTCTTGTTCTGGAATGATTTCCAGACTGAGGTTCAGCTAGAAGGTAAAAAGAGTCCTCATTCCAAGAAGTCTTCTACTCCCAGAAGTGAAAGAGGAGGAGGAGAGCTATCTCTCTAGCTCCAGTTAATCAACCCTCTCCTTCCTCTAAGCTTGAAAAAACTAAGAAGAAATTAAATTTCAACAGTGAAAAAGAAAAGGCCAAAGAATCCCCAGTGAACAAAAACATTCTTAATCTTCCTTACACAGACTTGGAGGATGAAGGGCACCAAATTGAAACAGGGCACGAGCATTCAGTTACCAAAGGGCGTGAAAATTTTGTTTTTATGGATATATACACAACAAGTTACAAAGATCTTCCATCACCTACACCTCAAGAAGAACAAGAACCACAAATTGCAGATGCCTCATCTAGAAAACAAGTTAAGCAAAGTAAATCAAAGGAAATCAAGAAGCTTAAGAAGAAGTTAGCCGAGCAAGAAGTGCTAGAAAGGGTAATCAAAACCAGGTATGAAACCCTATCAAATAACTTTGCAGAAAGCAACTCATCCTTGGAAATATTAGCCCATGAAAGCATAAAGGAGAAGAAAAAGAAGGACAAGATTGTAAAATACTACTACAGTTTATGGAGAGTAGCTCAGGGCTTGAAGAAAAAGGTCAGGGATTTGAGGAAACAGGCTATGTCTTCAAAACACTAGGCTCATACACATGCTTCTCTTGAGACCCTAGCAGAGGTGGCAGTTCAGTGAAATGACCCAGAGGCAGCCAGTAACCCTACAATCTTTGAGCAAGATGCAGAAGCCTAAAAAGATCAGTCCTAAGGCGTTTTTCAGCTAAGACAAAGGGTATTTTTGAAATTTTGATAATCTCAGGTTTCGGTGGCTTAGGCGAACATATCGATTGTTCATTAGCCACCGAAAGCAGAGATTTCAGTAGCTAATTGGTCTGAATTCTATCTACTCTAGCTACCCGAAAGCATTGATAAGGCAAAAAGTTAATATTTTTGCACAGGTCCAAGTTTTCCTTGTCCAAAAGCCTCAGAAATGGTTCCAATCGACGGAAGATAATTAATGACATCCTTATCAAGAGTTTGTTTTGGTTTTGGAGGTGCTTACAAGACAGAAAGGTAAAAAACGGTTAGCTATTTTCAAGGATATGAAGTTGTTTGATTGTCAACAGGTGTCATGTTCGACTCCTCCCATATCACATGAGATCCAACAGACTTGGAAGGCTCACTACACCTGCCAAAGAATCTAAATAACATAAAGATCATTTGAGAATTTGAATTGACCTAGTTTATAGGATCTTTGCCTACTTTCTTGGGCCAGTTATTGATTTTCTATTTTAGGAAAAATTTGATCCAGTAATCTAGGATCTTGAAACTGTTTGTAAAGGGCTATAAAGCCCAAAACATTTGATGAACAAAAGGTTCAATTTTGAGTTCTATAATCCATTGTTATTGTAAAAAAGAAACTTTATTTAATATATTAAGCCTGCAAGCTTCTTTTACTATTATTGTCAGACTCTCTTTTATCTTTTTCTATGCCTATGAGTTGAAATCATTCCTTTGTCTATGTTTAATGGTCCCATGGTAATTGTCATCTTACCTTTGATTGTTAAGCAAGAATCATAATCATCCTTTTCTAGTTTTTTGACCCATCATATATATTGCCTATGTATGTTCTGGTTAATTGATTGGTTTTATTATCCATTTGATTTACAAGCCTATCTAATAATAGCTCTTGAAGGCCTTGTATTGCATGAATATAGCTCAATTGTCTTGAAGATACAATCCAGTGATTTAAGATATTCATCTTGATCCAAACCCACACCCATTATTGAGAAAATAGTTACAAAAAGGTTAAGTTACCAGGCATCTCTAAGATACAGCTTAGGAGAGTTTCTTGGAGTGATAACAAATTGGCATCATTGTCGGGGAGAGGAGACTGAAGCTCAGCTTCCTTGGGAGATGACAAGATCCAACTTTGATGATAGAAAAAGTTTGGACACATTTTTTTTTGTAACCATCTATCTGCTGACTCCATTGGAACGAAGTGGCTCCGAAAAGGGCTCATACCAGGGCAAACCAAGAAAGACCACTGGCAGCACTAGTTCCAGATCCTAAGAAGATCATCATAAGTGGAAAATCATTGCAAAGAAAAACTTATGGATCTGCTAGAGCATCTAAACCAGGTATTTCAAGAAACACTTCTTCTTTTGTATCTAGAGAACCTCTTGTTGAATCCCCTTCTGCTGAAACTTCTAGTTCTCAAAAAATTAAAATTGTGTCAAAAAGCTTGAAGGGTGATGAGCCTTCAATTTCCTATGATGTTATAGATTCTATTTCTGAGCATGTTACTATATCCAACTTAGGAGAAGAAGTTGTAGAATCCATCCAAGAAAAGGACTCTTCCTCTTCCTTGAATTCTTCACCAACTGAGCATGTGGAGAGTTTTTTCCATACTCATACCAGTTTGCCCGTTCTTGAAGATATTTTACAAGATCTTTCCTCTAAGTGTGAAGACAACTTGGTCGTGTTTCTCAGTCAGTTTTACAGAGCTTCTTACTTTCCACCTTATTTAGGAAACACATTCTAGGGTAGTCATCCTGCCAGTGCTTCCCCTTCATTCCTCAGTGAAGTAATACCACCATTTTCCATAGTCCCACCTATCCCATCTCAGCCATCATCTACAGAAACTTCTTCCTCTGCATCAACCCCCAAGATTTCCATGGCTGCCCCTTTGACAAAAATGGAACAAATCTTAGCCAATAGGTATGCCCCTCTTGTGTTTCCCAATCCCTTATCATCCATGCCAATAGGAGACTATCAGAAATATATGCCAAAGTTTACTGGATTTAGGTATTATACTGTTGAAGAACATATAGAATCTTTCTATGCTTATGCTGAGAATATTAACATTTTAGAGGAAGATGTTTGGACCAGAATTTTTGTGTAGAGATTGGATGGTCAAGCCAGGAATTGGTTCAAGGAACTGCCAGCAAATTCAGTGGTAGGTATTGAGAAATTAGATGAAGTGTTTTTGAAACATTGGGGAGAAAGAAGAGACCTCTTGTATTATATTACTGAATTTGGAAATCTAAGAAGAGAAAATGGAGAGTCTGTGTCAGACTTCACCAAAAGATTCAATAAGATGTTTGGCAAGATCCCAGCAGAGATCAAGCCAACTAATGCATCACCAAATATTACTTACTCTTCTACCTTTGATCCAGAATTTTGCTTAATCCTTAGAGAAAGAAGGTCAGCCACACTCGCTTTAATGCAAGATGCTACTCTTGAGGTCGAATCTAACATTATGTAATCTCATAAACTTAAAGGAAAATTTGAGAGAAAGAAGTCGTTTGTTGATCCTCCTTCTTCTTCAAATACCAAAATGAAAAAGATGGCCAAGATGTTGGACAACTTGACCTCAGAAATGTCAAAACTGAAAATTCAGAGTCAGCAGCCAGTAAGAAGTAAAGAGCCTAATGCCTATTCTCCCAGGAACCCCAATGCATTTCCTTACAGAAGGAACAACCAGCAGGTCCAAATCCTTCAGAGAGACAAGAATGCAACTGAAGACCAAAGGATCAGGGCCCCCTTCCAAAATGTTGTGCTAGAAGAAGAGTAGGAGCTATCTCATGATGAAGTTGAAGAAGAAGATGACATCAATTGTTTTGGGGATGAAAATGATTCCTCCTTCTTAACACAAACAGATTATGAGGAGGCCCAGATGGACGACCAGATTCATGAGGCAAGCATTGAAGAATATTTTTATCAGACAGATGATCAGCTAGGTTACAATTTAAGATCTAAGACTGCTACTCCAAAGCCATTGCTTGTTGCCCTCGAAAAAAAGAAAGATGTTGCTACCAAGCATCCTACTGCTCCTGCAAAGCAGACCTCCACTCCTGTAAAACAGTAGCAAAAGAAATTGCAGCCCCAAGCTAAAGAAAATGTGTCCCTCAGAGCTCGTTCTAATGAGGTAAAACCTTCCGATAAAATATCATATTCATTTAATTTTGAATCAGAAATTCAGAAGGTGAAAATACCTATGCCATTAACTGAACTTATGAAGAATGACATATTCAAGTCTGCTATCCTGAAGTCCCTTTAACCAAAGACTCCCCCAGTTGCTGATTACGTTAACCTTCAATATGACAAGCCCATAGTGACTATAGGACCTATGGTAGAAGACCAAGATGACTTTTGTCCACCCTTCTACATATCCCTGAATATCCATGACAAGATCCTTCACAATTGCTTTCTTGACTCGGGAGCATCACACAATCTTATGCCTAAAGTAGTGATGGATGAAATTGGGCTTGACATCACAAAACCTTACCATGATCTCTTCTCTTTCGACTCTAGGAAATTCAGATGCCTTGGCCTCATAAAAGACCTTGTCATAAACCTTGCCTAGCTGCCAATGAGAAGCATGGTAATGGATGTTGTAGTGGCTGATATCCCACCCAAGTTCAGCCTCCTCTTGTCGCATTCATGGAGAAAAATGCTAGGGGGTACCTTTCAAATGGATCCTTCATATGCCAGAGTCCCAATGTTTGGAGGAGAGCTAAAGAGACTTTACAGAGAAAATCAGCTTGCCTACATCATTGGTGATGGGAAGAATTCTGTAAACCATCCCATTTATGCATTAGACACGAACTTTGGATCATGTATTCTGCAAATAGATGATTCTCAGCCAGCTCCTTTGCAGCTCACAAAGCCTACTTATTAGCAGACTAATGGAGAGAGTACTCCCATGTGGAGCATGTTCTTTGATGGTGCCGGTACCAAAGACTCAGCAGGTGCAGGTGTAGTTTTGATTTCTCCTTCAAAAGAGGCTATTCATTTGTCTTTAGAACTTGATTTCAAAACTACTAACAATATAGAAAAGTATGAGGCTTTTCTATTGGGATTAAATTCTGCCAATGAGATGGGAATCAAAGGACTAAAAGTGTTTGGAGATGTGGATCTTATCATACAGCAAGTGAATAGTACTTTCCAAGAAAAACATGTCAGGTCGAAAGCTTACAGGGATGAGGTATGGAAAATCAGGGACTCTTTCTCCATTTTTGATATTTCTTATATACCCAGAGCTATGAATCACCTTGCTCATTCCCTTGCTGTCTCAACCAGTATGTTCATTCCTCCCATGCCTCCCAGACTGAATTATGAAATCCAAGTCAAATATAGACCATCCCTGCCCGAGAATATCAAATATTGGAAAGTCTTTGAAGATGATGATGAGATTAGTAGATTTCTCTAGGTGGTAGATAAGTTTTCTGATATGCATATTGACCAGGAAAATCAAAATGTAAAGGAATCCAAAAATCCTAAGCTAAAAAGAAAAATGGGTCAACATGATATTGTTCAGCTGCCCAACAATTATATACCTTGGGGTTTGGTGCCTCTTGAGAAGATTTTTGACCAAAACAATGTCCCCTACAAACCTGATAAGAAGGAGAAGGATCCTACTGCCCATGAGCACAATATAGGAAGCCAAAGTCATCCTAAATTCATAAATCTGTCTGCTGAATTAACTGCTGACCAGAGGTCAGAATATTGCGGCATTATGAAGGAATTTATTGATGTTTTTGCCTAGAAATACAATGATCTGAAAACCTATGATCCTGATGTCATTCAACATAAGATTCCCCTTGATAAAGACACCATCCCTTTCAAACATAAACTGAGACCTATTAGTCCTCTCCTATTGCTTGTAATTGAAAAAGAAATCAAAAAGCTCATTGATGCCAAAATCATAATCCCATTAAGATACTCTAAATGGATTGAAAATCTAGTAATAGTGAGAAAGAAAAATGGTGAGATCAGGTTATGCGTTGATTTTAGAAACTTAAATAAATGCTCAAAGAAAGACAACTATCCCCTACCCAAGATGGAACACTTGCTGCAAAGAATTTCAGGGGCCATTGTCATGTCCTTCCTAGATGGCTTCTCAGGCTATAACCAGGTTTCTATACATCCTGATGACCAAGAAAAAACTACCTTTACTACTCCTTGGGGTACCTTCATGTACGCCAAGATGCCATTTGGGCTAATGAATGTTGGGGCCACTTTTCAGAGGGACATGGACATAGCTTTCGTGGGAGAGAAGGACAAGTTTGTCCTCATCTATCTTGATGATATCATAGTTTATTCTAGCAGTCATGAAGAGCATTTGAAGCATCTGAAAAGAGTATTTTTGAAATGCAGACAGTTCAGAATTTTGCTGAACCCCAAAAAATCTCAATTTTCTCTCAAGAAGAGTAAGCTCCTAGGCCACATTGTTTCAGCAGAAGGAGTGAAAATTGACCCAGCTCAGGTGGAAGCAATTCAGAGGTTGTCTGTACCAAGGTCAAAGAAGGATATCCAATCTCTACTTGGTAAGATAAATTTTGTCAGAAGATTTATTCCTAATTAAATTGAGTTAGTGAAACACATAACCTCTATGCTAAAAAAGGGATTCGAGATAAAATGGACAGACAATGCAATAAGTTCATTTCAGGATATCAAACAGGCTATCATGGAATCCCCCACTCTAATCAGTCTGGATTACACCAAGAACTTCTATATTTTCTCTTTTTCTTCCTATGACACAGTTGCAACAGTCTTGTTACAAAAAGATGATGAAAGTCTTGATCACCCAGTGGCCTTTTTCAGCAAATCACTCAAAGATGATGAACTAATGTATGATTCTATAGAAAAACAAGCTTATGCTCTCATTAAGTCATTAAAATCTTTCAGAATTTATATCCTCCATGCAAAGGTTGTTGCCTATGTTCCTTCAGCCTCTATGAAGGATGTCTTGACTTAGCCTGATATTGATGGAAAGAGAGATAAAAGGATAGCAAAGCTGATTGAGTTTGACATAGAAGAGAAGCCCACTAAGCTGGTAAAAGGCCAAGGCCTTGCCAAGCTTTTGACAGAAGAGAACTGTGATCTTTTGGACATAAATTTCATTGGGGAAAGTTCAGCAAGTTTGCAAACAGGGGTAGCAGCGGAAGAACAACATGGCAGCCAGCAGGTGGCCAAGAATTTGTCTTCATGTGAGTGGTATTTAGGTATCATTCATTTTTTACAGAAGTTGGAGGTTTCTCCTGAACTTAGCATGACTCAAGCCCGAGCCCTTAAGCTTAGAGAAATTAAATTTTTCATTAATAATAATCTTTTGTATTGGAAAGATCCTACTGGTTTACCACTAAGATGTTTAGACAAAGAAGAGTCAACTGAAGTCATGCATCAGTTTCATTCAAGTATTTGTGGAGGCCATCATTACTGGAAGACCACAACTCATAAAATCTTAAGGGTTGGGTATTATTGGCCTTTTCTTTTTTCAGATGTGTGCGCCTTTGTGAAATCTTGTGATAAATGTCAAATATTCACAGGAAAACAACAACTAAAATCTCTGCCCCTGAGACCTATTGTAGTGAATGGTCCTTTTCAGTAGTGGGGTTTAGATTTCATAGGCAAGATTAATCCTTCATCTAGTGGTCAACATAAATGGATCTTGGTATCCATTGACAATTTTACAAAGTGGATAGAGGCAATCCCCACTAGAAATGCCACTCATCAGGTCGTCATGAAGTTTCTCTATGAGAACATCCTGATCAGATTCGGTTGCCAAAAAAGGCTAGTGACAAATAATGCAATAGCTTTCAAATCTGATGCATTGGTTGACATGTGTAAGTAAATGGGAATTCAATTGGTACACTCTACTTCCTACTACCCTCAAGGTAATTGCCTTGCCGAGTCGTCCAATAAGAGTCTAGTCAGAATAATCAGAAAGTTGTTGGAGGAGAATCAAAAGAGTTGGGATTCTAAACTAAAGTTTTCTCTTTGGGTAGACAGAGTAACTAACAAGAAATCCATAGGAACTTCTCCCTTCAAACTGGTTCATGGCACTGATGTCGTTTTCCCCATTCATCTAGTTTTACCAGTGGCTAAGTTTTTTCAGGAGGAACAAACTGAATCAAATGATATGGTGAGAAGAATGCTTGACTTGGTAGAATTGCAGCAGGTCAGAGAAAAACTAGTGGATAAATCAGAAGCTCATCAAAAGAGGATCAAGGATACTTTTGACAGAAAAGCAAAGGTGGATGACTTTCAGGTTGGTGACCAGGTTCTGAAATGTGATGCCCTCAGAGAATATAAAGGCAAGCACGACAAGTTTGATTCTTTGTGGATCAGTCCTTTCATGATAACTCAAGTACAACACAACAACACCTTCATTCTACAAATTCTAGAAGGTGAAGAAATGTTTGGTGGCCCAGTCAATGGGCATTTTCTGAAACTCTATTTTATCTAAGGCTTCAAAGCCTTGTCATTGTAATTTTTATTTTTAGCTTTTGTTTTTGTAAAATAACTCCATGCCCAATGGAAACACTAGTAGATAGGTTTGAATTTTTCATTTTTCGGGAAAGGCATTGGTTCTGTGGTTCTTGAAACCTCACAGGGAGGATTTCACCCCCAATAGGAGCCAGTGTTATCTCCTCAAATAAATCAATTGAGATTTTTCATTTTAGGTGATAGGATGTCTTTTTAAAAAAGTACTTTTTTTAAAATTTTTAAAGCTCATTTCTCAAATCTTTACGCATGTAATAAAGTTTAAATAAACTTTTGTTTAGTTTTTATTTGATCTAATTCAAATCTCAAGTTTCGGTGGCTTAGGCGAACATTTAGATTGTTCATTTTCCATTGAAAGCCTTAGCTTTCGGTAGCTTAAACAAAGGAATTCAGGGATATTTTAGCCACTGAAATCACAGAAGTGGGGAAAGAGTCAGCACGTCCTTTCACATGTTTCAACCGTCAGGTTCAAAGTTTTATATTTGCAATAAGCCATCGAAAAGACAGGAGAACGAACCGATCACGACCGGAAGCTGATCTCTATATGATATAAGCAAATCTTTTCAGATCGTTGTATCATGAAGCCATATGCTTACGTGCCCTCCATAATTATAGTTAATGACCATGACTGTTGCAAATCACCAACCGTTATGCCGCATCCCTTGTAATCAGTGCCACGTTCTAAAGCTTGCCTCAGTTTTCTCATTTCTGTCACAGCCGAGCCGACTCTTCCTAACTCTACACTGTGTAAATCTCCCCCGAAATCTGTTCCTTCGATCACAGGTGTGCGGAACCATTGTGGAAAATGAAGAAAGGAGTGTCAACCCTGAGGAAAGAGCTCGACAACATCAGTTACTTGGAATCGCACCCAGAGGTATGTCAACTTTTCAGGGATACATGGTGTTATAATTTTTGCAAAAAATTACAGAGTTATCATCAGCAGGTGGCAGAGGCCTTTGCCCTCAATTTCGATGGAAAGAAAGCAATCATAGGTTGGGATGAATTCGAGATAGATGAAGCCCTCATAGCTGAAGTGACAGAATGTCACTAAAACTACTATCATTAAGAATGTTGAATTTAGGTCTTATTTGAAACCAGAACATAGGGGTTTGATATGGAAGAAAGACATTCCTGTGTCTTTCCTTGAAGAGAAATGGAAGCAATTACTAAAATCCATAATGGTTTATATAAGTTGTGAAGGGCAATATAACAGAGTGATGATTTGCCATTTTAAACTCATAAATCATTTGACTGGTAGAAACCCACTCAATCTGCCTTATTTTCTCCACAGAAGTTTATCCAAAATGGCTCATCAAGTCAAGGCCAAGCCCAATAAAGTTGCAGGTAGATTGTCCCATAATAGTTTGATTAAACTTTTGGTTTGTGAGCTGTTGCAAAGGAGAGGCAAAGAGTGGAATTACTTCTTGTTATGGAATGATTTCCGAACTGAGGTTCAGCCAGAAGGTAAAAAGAGTCCTCATTCCAAGAAGTCTTCTACTCCTAGAAGTGGAAAGAGGAGGAGGAGAGTTATCTCTCCAACTCTAGTTAATCAACCCTCTCCTTCCTCTAAGCTTGACAAAACTAAGAAGAAATTAAATTTCAACAGTGAAAAAGAAAAGGCCAAAGAATCCCCARTGAACAAAAACATTCTTAATCTTCCTTACACAGACTCGGAGGATGAAGAGCACCAGATTGAAACAGGGCACGAGGATTCAGTTACCACAGGGCGTGAAAATTCTATTTTTGTGGATATATACATAGCAAGTTATGAAGACCTTCCATCACCTACACCTCAAGAAGAACAAGAACCACAAATTGCAGATGCCTCATCTAGCAAATGAGTGAAGCAGAGTAAATCAAAGGAAATCAAGAAGCTTAAGAAGAAGTTAGCTGAGCAAGAAGTGCTAGAAAGGGTAATCAAAACCAAGTATGAAACCCTATCAAAGAACTTTGCAGAAAGAAACTCATCCTTGGAAAGATTAGCCCATGAAAGCATAAAGGAGAACAAAAAGAAGGGCGAGATTGTAAAAGACTACAATGTCTTATGGAGAGTATCTCAGGGATTGAAGAAAAAGGTTAGGGCTTTGAGGAAACAAGATTTGTCTTCGAAACACCAGGCTCAGACACATGCTTCTCTTGAGACCCTAACAGAGGTGGCAGTTCAGTGCAATGAACCAGAGGCAGCCAGTAACCCTACAATCTTTGAGCAAGATGCAGAAG
>JASDQU011029648.1:13003-31165 GCA_032191745.1 Picea mariana
CTAAAGCCGACATAAATAAAATAACATTACTAATCTAAATTACAACTAATGGCCTAAAGCTGACATAAATAAAATAACATTACTAATCTAATATGCCCCAATTAAGTGGTAATGAGCCAATATTAGGGATTAACAATTTTCGATGCCTAATAATAAGGCCTCAAACTCGATGACATTGTTTGTGCAAGCAAATTATAACCTATAAGAGAAATTGTGAATTTTACCTATAGGAGAATATATAATGATGTCGGCTCCATTACCTCCGTTTGAGCATGAGCCATCAAAATGCATGTGCCACATGCCATCATCGAGATCAATTGGTTCAAGCATAGTGTCACCCTCATATGCAAAGATAGATTACACTCCCAAATATTCTTCGAGATACTTTACATTAGGTTGGGGAAATCTTTCTATATATGGTGAAATTCTTTCTTCCCTGAGGACTATAATGTTCTTTCCATTTCGAGGGACAAACATATATGTTCCATCAATTGAAAGATATCCACATGTTAAGTCTTGCCAATCTCTTCCTAAAATAATTGAATAGTTGCTTACTGGCATATCAATTACTTGGATACTGAGGGTTTTTCTGATTTCGGGATGTGCACATAGAACTAAGGTTACATATTTGATTTTACTTATAGTTGATTGCTGCAAACTGTTATAAGAAAGCATGCTTCTATCATTTTCATTAGTGCATGATAATCCAAGCTCCTCCATGATAATCTTTGACATTACAATTGTACTAGACCCTCCATCAATTAGGAAACAATGAGTTATTTTGTCCATGATTTTTATAGAGATATAAAAAAGGGGGATTTTTTACAGGGTTCCTAAAATTATTTACACCTATTTTATTTAAAGTTGAATCTTCTTTTTTTGACTCTTCAAAAATATTGGTTATGGTAGAAACTGTTATAGCAAGATTTGCCTCACCCTATGAAATCTTGCACAGAGGTCCTTTTTCCATTTCCCTATGCAAACTTGAAGTCCTTTTTTGCAAATCCCAGAGCTAAAACATGGTTTTTCACATGTTATCTCCTCAAAGAAATCAATTGAGATTTTTCATTTTAGGTGATAGGATGTCTTTTAAAAAAAGTACTTTTATAAAAAAAATTAAAGCTCATTTCTCAAAGATTTACGCATGTAATAAAGTTTAAATAAACTTTTGTTTAGTTTTTATTTGATCTAATTCAAATCTCAGGTTTCAGTGGCTTAGGAAAACATTTCGATTGTTCATTAGCCACTGAAAGCCTTAGCTTTCAGTAGCTTAAACAAAGGAATTCAGGGCTATTTTAGCCACCGAAATCACAGAAGCAGGGAAAGAGTTAGCACGTCCTTTCACACATTTCAACCGTCGGGTTCAAAGTTTTATAATTGTAATAAGCCACCAAAAAGACAGGAGAACGAACCGTTCACAACCGGAAGCTGATCTCTGTATGATATAAGTGAATCTTTTCAGATTGTTGTATCATCAAGCCATATGCTTACGTACCCTCCATCATTATAGTTATCGACCATGACTATTGCAAATCACCAACTGTTCTGCCGCATCCCTTGTAATCACTGCCACGTTTTAAAGTTCACCTTAGTTTTCTCATTTCTGTCACAGCCGAGCCGACTCTCCCTAACCCTACGTTGTTTAACTCTCCCCCGAAATATGTTCCTTTGATCACAGGTGTGCGGAAGCATTGTGGCAAATGAAGAAAGGAGCGTCAACCCTAAGGAAAGAGCTTGACGACATCAGTTACTTGGAATCGCACCTGGAGGTATGTCAATTGTTCAGCGATACAGGGTGTTATAATTTTTGCAAAAAATTATAGAGTTATCATCAGCAGGTGGCAGAGGCCTTTGCCCTCAATTTTGATGGAAAGAAAGCAATCATAGGTCGTGATGAATTCGACATAGATGAAGCCCTCATAGCTGAAGTGACAGAGCTTCCCAGGATTGGAGAAAAATGGTTTAAAACTATTGTCACTAAGAATATTGAATTCAGGTCTTATTTGAAACCAAAACACAGGGGTTTGATATGGAAGAAAGACATTCCTGTGTCTTTCCTTGAAGAGAAATGGCAGTAGTTACTAAAATCCATAATGGTTTATATAAGGTGTGAAGGGCGATATAACAGAGTGATGATTTACCATTTTAAACTCATAAATCATTTGACTGGTAGAAACCCACTCAATCTGCCCTATTTTCTCCACATAAGTTTATCCAAAATGGCTCATCAAGTCAAGGCCAAGCCCAATAAAGTTGCAGGTAGATTATCCCACCACAGTCTGATTAAAATTTTGGTTTGTGAGCTGTTGCAAAGGAGAGGCAAAGAGTGGAATTACTTCTTGTTCTGGAATGATTTCCAGACTGAGGTTCAGCTAGAAGGTAAAAAGTGTCCTCATTCCAAGAAGTCTTCTACTCCCAGAAGTGAAAGAGGAGGAGGAGAGCTATCTCTCCAGCTCCAGTTAATCAACCCTCTCCTTCCTCTAAGCTTGACAAAACTAAGAAGAAATTAAATTTCAACAGTGAAAAAGAAAAGTCCAAAGAATCCCTAGTGAAAAAAAACATTCTTAATCTTCCTTACATAGAATCGGAGGATGAAGGGCACCAAATTGAAATAGGGCACGAGCATTCAGTTACCAAAGGGCGTGAAAATTTTGTTTTTTTGGATATATACACAACAAGTTACAAAGACCTTCCATCACCTACACCTCAAGAAGAACAAGAACCACAAATTGCAGATGCCTCATCTAGAAAACAAGTTAAGCAAAGTAAATCAAAGGAAATCAAGAAGCTTAAGAAGAAGTTAGCCGAGCAAGAAGTGATAGAAAGGGTAATCAAAACCAGGTATGAAACCCTATCAAAGAAATTTGCAGAAAGCAACTCATCCTTGGAAATATTAGCCCATGAAAGCATAAAGGAGAAGAAAAAGAAGGACAAGATTGTAAAAGACTACTACAGTTTATGGAGAGTAGCTCAGGGCTTGAAGAAAAAGGTCAGGGATTTGAGGAAACAAGCTATGTCTTCAAAACACTAGGCTCATACACATGCTTCTCTTGAGACCCTAGAAGAGGTGGCAGTTCAGTGAAATGAACCAGAGGCAGCCAGTAACCCTACAATCTTTGAGCAAGATGCAGAAGCCTAAAAAGATCAGTCCTAAGGCATTTTTGAGCTAAGACAAAGGGTATTTTTTAAATTTTGATAATCTCAGGTTTCAGTGGCTTAGGCGAACATATCGATTGTTCATTAGCCACTGAAAGCAGAGATTTCAGTAGCTAATTGGTCTAAATTCTATCTACTCTAGCTACCCGAAAGCATTGATAAGGCAGAAAGTTAATATTTTTGCACAGGTCCAAGTTTTCCTTGTCCAAAAGCCTCAGAAATGGTTCCAATTGACGGAAGATAATTAATGACATCCTTATCAAGAGTTTGTTTTGGTTTTGGAGGTGCTCTACGAGACAGAAAGGTAAAAAGCGGTTAGCTATTTTCAAGGATATGAAGTTGTTTGATTGTCAACAGGTGTCATGTTCGACTCCTCCCATATCACATGAGATCCAATAGACTCGGAAGGCTCACTACACCTGCCAAAGAATCTAAAGAACATAAAGATCATTTGAGAATTTGAATTGACCTAGTTTATAGGATCTTTGCCTACTTTCTTGGGCCAGTTATTGATTTTCTATTTTAGGAAAAATTCGATCCAGTAATCTAGGATCTTGAAACTGTTTGTAAAGGGCTATAAAGCCCAAAACATTTGATGAACAAAAGGTTCAATTTTGAGTTCTATAATCCATTGTTATTGTAAAAAAGAAACTTTCTTTAATATATTAAGCCTGCAAGCTTCTTTCATTGTTATTGTCAGACTCTCTTTTATCTTTTTCTATGCCTATGAGTTGAAATCATTCCTTTGTCTATGTTTAATGGTCCCATGTAACTGTCATCTTACCTTTGATTGTTAAGAAAGAATCATAAGCATCCTTTTCTAGTTTTTTGACCCATCATATATATTGCCTATGTATGTTCTGGTTAATTGATTGGTTTTCTTATCCATTTGATTTACAAACCTATCTGATAATAGCTCTTGAAGGCCTTGTATTGCATGAATATAGCTCGACTGTCTTGAAGATACAATCCAGTGATTTAAGATATTCATCTTGATCCAAACCCACATCCATTATTGAGAAAATAGTTACAAAAAGGTTAAGTTACCAGGCATCTCTAAGATACAGCTTAGGAGAGTTTCTTGGAGTGATAACAAATTGGCGTCATTGTCAGGGAGAGGAGACTGAAGCTCAGCTTCCTTGGGAGATGAAAAGATCCAACTTTGATGATAGAAAAAGTTTGGACACATTTTTGGTTGTAACCATCTATATGGTGACTCCATTGGAATGAAGTGGCTCCGAAAAGGGCTCATACCAGGGCAAACCAAGAAAGACCACTGGCAGCACTAGTTCTAGATCCTAAGAAGATCATCAGAAGTGGAAAATCATTGCAAAGAAAAACTTCTGGATCTGCTAGAGCATCTAAACCAGGTATTTCAATAAACACTTCTTCTTTTGTATCTAGAGAACCTCTTGTTGAATCCCCTTCTGCTGAAACTTCTAGTTCTCAGAACATTAAAATTGTGTCAGAAAGCTTGAAGGGTGATGAGCCTTCAATTTCCTATGATGTTATAGATTCTATTTCTGAGCATGTTACTATATCCAACTTAGGATAAGAAGTTGTAGAATCCATCCAAGAAAAGGACTCTTCCTCTTCCTTGAATTCTTCACCAACTGAGCCTGTAGAGAATTTTTTCCATACTCATACCAGTTTGCCCGTTCTTGAAGATATTTTACAAGATCTTTCCTCTCAAGGTGAAGACAACTTGGTCGTGTTTCTTGGTCAGTTTTACAGAGCTTCTTACTTTCCACCTTATTTAGGAAACACATTCCAGGGTAGTCATCCTACCAGTGCTTCCCCTTCATTCCTCAGTGAAGTAATACCACCATTTTCCATAGTCCCACCTATCCCATCTCAGCCATCATCTACAGAAACTTCTTCCTATGCATCAACCCCCAAGATTTCCATGGCTGCCCCTTTGACAAAAATGGAACAAATCTTAGCCAATAGGTATGCCCCTCTTGTGTTTCCCAATCCCTTATTATCCATGCCAATAGGAGACTATCAGAAATATATGCCAAAGTTTACTGGATTTAGGTATTATACTGCTGAAGAACATATAGAAGCTTTCTATGCTTATGATGAGAATATTAACATTTCAGAGGAAGATGTTTGGACCAGAATTTTTGTGTAGAGCTTGGATGGTCAAGCCAGGAAGTGGTTCAAGGAACTGCCAGCAAATTCAGTGGCAGGTATTGAGAAATTAGATGAAGTGTTTTTGAAACATTGGGGAGAAAGAAGAGACCTCTTGTATTATATTACTGAATTTGGAAATCTAAGAAGAGAAAATGGAGAGTCTGTGTCAGACTTCACCAAAAGATTCAATAAGATGTTTGGCAAGATCCCAGCAGAGATCAAGCCAACTAATGAATCACCAAATATTACTTACTCTTCTACCTTTGATCCAGAATTTTGCTTAATCCTTAGAGAAATAAGGTCAGCCACACTCGCTTTAATGCAAGATGCTACTCTCGAGGTTGAATCTAACATTATGGCATCTCATAAACTTAAAGGAAAATTTGAGAGAAAGAAGTTGTCTATTGATCCTCCTTCTTCTTCAAATACCAAAATGGACAAGATGGCCAAGATGTTGGACAGCTTGACCTCAGAAATGTCAAAACTGAAAATTCAGAGTCAGCAGCCAGTAATAAGTAAAGAGCCTAATGCCTATTATCCTAGGAACCCGAATGCATTTCCTTACAGAAGGAACAACCAGCAGGTCCAAATCCTTCAGAGAGACAAGAATGCAACTAAAGACCAAAGGATCAGGGCCCCCTTCCAAAATGTTGTGCTAGAAGAAGAGCAGGAGCTATCTCATGATGAAGTTGAAGAAGAAGATGACATCAATTGTTTTGGGGATGAAAATGATTCCTCCTTCTTAACACAAACAGATTATGAGGAGGCCTAGATGGACGAGCAGATTCATGAGGCAAGCATTGAAGAATCTTTTTATCAGACAGATGATCAGTTGGGTTACAATTTAAGATCTAAGACTGCTACTCCAAAGCCATTTCTTGCTGCCCCCGAAAAAAAGAAAGATGTTGCTACCAAGCAGCCTATTGCTCCTGCAAAGTAGACCTCCACTCCTGCAAAAGAGTAGCAGAAGAAATTGCAGCCCCAAGCTAAAGAAAATGTGTCCCTCAGATCTCCTTCTAACGAGGTAAAACCTTCCGATAAAATATCATATTCATTTAATTTTGAATCAGAAATTCAGAAGGTGAAAATACCTATGCCATTAACTGAACTTATGAAGAATGACATATTCAAGTCTGCTATCCTGAAGTCCCTTTAACCAAAGACTCCCCCAGCTGTTGATTACGTAAAACTTCAATATGACAAGCCCATAGTGACTATAGGACCTATGGTAGAAGACCGAGATGACTTTTGTCCACCCTTCTACATATCCCTGAATATCCATGACAAGATCCTTCACAATTGCTTTCTTGACTCGGGAGCGTCACACAATCTTATGCCTAAAGTAGTGATGGATGAAATTGGGCTTGACATCACAAAACCTTACCATGATCTCTTCTCTTTCAACTCTAGGAAATTCAGATGCTTCGGCCTCATAAAAGACCTTGTCATAAACCTTGCTTAGCTGCCAATGAGAAGCATGGTAATGGATGTTGTAGTGGCTGATATCCCACCCAAGTTCAGCCTCCTCTTGTCRCRTTCATGGAGAAAAAKGCTAGGGKGTACCTTKCAAATGGATCCTTCATATGCCASAGTCCCARTGTTTGGAGGAGAGCTAAAGAGACTTTACAGAGAAAATCAGCTTGCCTACATCATTGGTGATGGGAAGAATTCTGTAAACCATCCCATTTATGCATTAGACACGAACTTTGGATCATGCATTCTGCAAATAGATGATTCTCAGCTAGCTCCTTTGCATCTCACAAAGCCTACTTATTAGCAGACTGATGGAGAGAGTACTCCCGTGTGGAGCATGTTCTTTGATGGTGCCAGTACCAAAGACTCAGCAGGTGCAGGTGTAGTTTTGATTTCTCCTTCAAAAGAGGCTATTCATTTGTCTTTAGAACTTGATTTCAAAACTACTAACAATATAGCAAAGTATGAGGCTTTGCTATTGGGATTAAATTCGGCCAATGAGATGGGAATCAAAGGACTAAAAGTGTTTGGAGATGTGGATCTTATCATACAGCAAGTGAATAGTACTTTCCAAGAAAAACATGTCAGGTTGAAAGCTTACATGGATGAGGTATGGAAAATCAGGGACTCTTTCTCCATTTTTGATATTTCTTATATACCCAGAGCTATGAATCACCTTGCTCATTCCCTTGCTGTCTCAACCAGTATGTTCATTCCTCCCATGCCTCCCAGACTAAATTATGAAATCCAAGTCAAATATAGACCATCCCTTCCCAAGAATATCAAATATTAGAAAGTCTTTGAAGATGATGATGAGATGAGTAGATTTATCTAGGTGATAGATGAATTTTCTGATATGCATATTGACCAGGAAAATCAAAATGTAAAGGAATCCAAAAATCCTAAGATAAAAAGAAAAATGGGTCAACATGATATTGTTCAGCTACCCAACAATTATATACCTTGGGGTTTGGTGCCTCTTGAGAAGATTTTTGACCAAAACAATGTCCCCTACAAACCTGATAAGAAGGAGAAGGATCCTGCTGCCCATGAGCACAATATAGGAAGCCAAAGTCATCCTAAATTCATAAATCTGTCTGCTGAATTAACTGTTGACTTGAGGTCAGAATATTGCGGCATTATGAAGGAATTTATTGATGTTTTTTCCTGGAAATACAATGATCTGAAAACCTATGATCCTGATGTCATTGAACATAAGATTCCCCTTGAGAAAGACACCATCCCTTTCAAACATAAACTGAGACCTATTAGTCCTCTCCTATTGCCTGTAATTGAAAAAGAAATCAAAAAGCTCATTGATGCCAAAATCATAATCCCATTAAGATACTCTAAATGGATTGCAAATCTAGTAATAGTGAGAAAGAAAAATGGTGAGATCAGGTTATGCGTTGATTTTAGAAACTTAAATAAATGCTCAAAGAAAGACAACTATCCCCTACCCAAGATGGAACACTTGCTGCAAAGAATTTCAGGGGCCATTGTCATGTCCTTCCTAGATGGCTTCTCAGGCTATAACCAGGTTTCTATACATCCTGATGACCAAGAAAAAACTACCTTTACTACTCCTTGGGGTACCTTCATGTACGCCAAGATGCCATTTGGGCTAATGAATGTCGGGGCCACTTTTCAGAGGGCCATGGACATAGCTTTCGTGGGAGAGAAGGACAAGTTTGTCCTCATCTATCTTGATGATATCATAGTTTATTCTAGCAGTCATGAAGAGCATCTGAAGCATCTAAAAAGAGTATTTTTGAAATGCAGACAGTTCATAATTTCGTCGAACCCCAAAAAATCTCAATTTTCTCTCAAGAAGGGTAAGCTCCTAGGCCACATTGTTTCAGCAGAAGGAGTGAAAATTGACCCAGCTCGGGTGGAAGCAATTCAGAGGTTGTCCATACCAAGGTCAAAGAAGGATATCCAATCTCTACTCGGTAAGATAAATTTTGTCAGAAGATTTATTCCTAATTAAATTGAGTTAGTGAAACACATAACCTCTATGCTAAAAAAGGGATCCGAGATAAAATGGACAGACAATGCAATAAGCTCATTTCAGGATATCAAACAGGCTATCATGGAATCCCCCACTCTAATTAGTCTGGATTACACCAAGAACTTCTATATTTTCTCTTTTTCTTCCTATGACACAGTTGCAACAGTCTTGTTACAAAAAGATGATGAAAGTCTTGATCACCCAGTGGCCTTTTTCAGCAAAGCACTCAAAGATGATGAACTAATGTATGATTCTATAGAAAAACAAGCTTATTCTCTCATTAAGTCATTAAAAGCTTTCAGAATTTATATCCTCCATGCAAAGGTTGTTGCCTATGTTCCTTCAGCCTCTGTGAAGGATCTCTTGACTCAGCCTGATATTGATGGAAAGAGAGATAAATGGATAGCAAAGCTAATTGAGTTTGACATAGAAGTGAAGCCCACTAAGTTGGTAAAAGGCCAAGGCCTTGCCAAGCTTTTGATAGAAGAGAACTGTGATATTTTGGACATAAATTTCATTGGGGAAAGTTCAGCAAGTTTGCAGACAAGGGTAGCAGTGGAAGAACAACATGGCAGCCAGCAGGTGGCCAAGAATTTGTCTTAATGTGAGTGGTATTCAGGTATTATTCATTTTTTACAGAAGTTGGAGGTTTATCCTGAACTTAGCATGACTCAAGCCTGAGCCCTTAAGCTCAGAGAAATTAAATTTTTCATTAATAATAATCTTTTGTATTGGAAAGATCCTACTGGTTTACCACTAAGATATTTAGACAAAGAAGAGTCAATTGAAGTCATGCATTAGTTTCATTCAAGTATTTGTGGAGGCCATCATTACTGGAAGACCACAACTCATAAAATATTAAGGGTTGGGTATTATTGGCCTTTTCTTTTTTCAGATGTGTGCGCCTTTGTGAAATCTTGTGATAAATGTCAAATATTCACAGGAAAACAACAACTAAAATCTCTGCCCCTGAGACCTATTGTAGTGAATGGTCCTTTTCAGTAGTGGGGTTTAGATTTCATAAGCAAGATTAATCCTTCATCTAGTGATCAACATAAATGGATCTTGGTAGCCATTGACTATTTTACAAAGTGGATAGAGCCAATCCCCACTACAAATGCCACTCATCAGGTCGTCATGAAGTTTCTCTATGAGAACATTCTGATCAGATTCGGTTGCCAAAAAAGGCTAGTGACAGATAATGCAGTAGCTTTCAAATCTGATGCATTGGTTGACATGTGTAAGTAAATGGGCATTCAATTGGTACACTCTACTTCCTACTACCCTCAAGGTAATTGCCTTGCCGAGTCGTCCAATAAGATTCTAGTCAGAATAATCAGAAAGTTGTTGGAGGAGAATCAAAAGAGTTGGGATTCTAAACTAAAGTTTTCTCTTTGGGTAGACAGAGTAACTAACAAGAAATCCATAGGAACTTCTCCCTTCAAACTGGTTTATGGCACTGATGCCATTTTCCCCATTCAGCTAGTTTTACCAGTGGCTAATTTTTTTCAGGAGGAACAAACTGAATCAAATGATATGGTGAGAAGAATGCTTGACTTGGTAGAATTGCAGCAGGTCAGAGAAAAACTAGTGGATAAATCAGAAGCTCATCAAAAGAGGATCAAGGATACTTTTAACAGAAAAGCAAAGGTGGATGACTTTCAGGTTGGTGACTAGGTTCTGAAATGGGATGCCCTCAGAGAATATAAAGGCAAGCACGACAAGTTTGATTCTTTGTGGATCAGTCCTTTCATGATAACTCAAGTACAACACAACAACACCTTCATTATACAAAGTCTAGAAGGTAAAGAAATGTTTGGTGGCCCAGTCAATGGGCATTTTCTGAAACTCTATTTTATCTAAGGCTTCAAATCCTTGTCATTGTAATTTTTATTTTCATCTTTTGTTTTTGTAAAATAACTTCATGCCCAATGGAAACACTAGTAGATAGGTTTGAATTTTTCATTTTTCAGGAAAGGCATTGGTTCTGTGGTTCTTGAAACCTCACAGGGAGGATTTCACCCCCAATAGGAGCCAGTGTTATCTCCTCAAATAAATCAATTGAGATTTTTCATTTTAGGTGATAGGATGTCTTTTTTTAAAAGTACTTTTTAAAAAAAAATTAAAGCTCATTTCTCAAATCTTTATGCATGTAATAAAGTTTAAATAAACTTTTGTTTAGTTTTTATTTGATCTAATTCAAATCTCAAGTTTCGGTGGCTTAGGCAAACATTTAGATTGTTCATTTTCCATTGAAAGCCTTAGCTTTCGGTAGCTTAAACAAAGGAATTCAGGGATATTTTAGCCACCGAAATCACAGAAGTGGGGAAAGAGTCAGCATGTCCTTTCACACGTTTCAATCGTCAGGTTCAAAGTTTTATATTTGCAATAAGCCGTCGAAAAGACAGGAGAATGAACCGGTCACGACTGGAAGCTGATCTCTATATGATATAAGCGAATATTTTCAGATCATTGTATCATCAAGCCATATGCTTACGTGCCCTCCATCATTATAGTTAATGACCATGACTGTTGCAAATCACCAACCGTTATGCCGCATCCCTTGTAATCAGTGCCACATTCTAAAGCTTGCCTCAGTTTTCTCATTTCTGTCACAGCCGAGCCGACTCTTCCTAACTCTACACTGTGTAACTCTCCCCCGAAATCTATTCCTTCGATCACAGGTGTGCGGAACCATTGTGGAAAATGAATAAAGGAGTGTCAACCCTGAGGAAAGAGCTCGACAACATCAGTTACTTGGAATCATACCCGGAGGTATGTCAACTGTTCAGGGATACAGGGTGTTATAATTTTTGCAAAAAATTACAGAGTTATCATCAGCAGGTGGCAGAGGCCTTTGCCCTCAATTTCGATGGAAAGAAAGCAATCATAGATTGGGATGAATTCGAGATAGATGAAGCCCTCATAGCTGAAGTGACAGACTGTCACTAAAACTACTGTCACTAAGAATGTTGAATTCAGGTCTTATTTGAAACCAGAACACAGGGGTTTGATATGGAAGAAAGACATTCCTGTGTCTTTCCTTGAAGAGAAATGGTAGCAGTTACTAAAATTCATAATGGTTTATATAAGTTGTGAAGGGCGATATAACAGAGTGATGATTTACCATTTTAAACTCATAAATCATTTGACTGGTAGAAACCCACTCAATTTGCCTTATTTTCTCCACAGAAGTTTATCCAAAATGGCTCATCAAGTCAAGGCCAAGCCCAATAAAGTTGCAGGTAGATTGTCCCATAACAGTCTGATTAAACTTTTGGTTTGTGAGCTGTTGCAAAGGAGAGGCAAAGAGTGGAATTACTTCTTGTTCTGGAATGATTTCCAGACTGAGGTTCAGCGAGAAGGTAAAAAGAGTCCTCATTCCAAGAAGTCTTCTACTCCTAGAAGTGGAAAGAGGAGGAGGAGAGTTATCTCTCCAGCTCTAGTTAATCAACCCTCTCCTTCCTATAAGCTTGACAAAACTAAGAAGAAATTAAATTTCAACAGTGAAAAAGAAAAGGCCAAAGAATCCCCAGTGAACAAAAACATTCTTAATCTTCCTTACACAGACTCAGAGGATGAAGAGCACCAAATTGAAACAGGGCACGAGGATTCAGTTACCACAGGGTGTGAAAATTCTATTTTTGTGGATATATACATAGAAATTTATGAAGACCTTCCATCACCTACACCTCAAGAAGAACAAGAACCACAAATTGCAGATGCCTCATCTAGCAAATGAGTGAAGCAGAGTAAATCAAAGGAAATCAAGAAGCTTAAGAAGAAGTTAGGTGAGCAAGAAGTTCTAGAAAGGGTAATCAAAACCAAGTATGAAACCCTATCAAAGAACTTTGCAGAAAGAAACTCATCCTTGGAAAGATTAGCCCATGAAAGCATAAAGGAGAACAAAAAGAAGGACAAGATTGTAAAAGACTACAACGTCTTATGGAGAGTAGCTCAGGGCTTGAAGAAAAAGGTTAGGGCTTTGAGGAAACAAGCTTTGTCTTCGAAACACCAGGCTCAGACACATGCTTCTCTTGAGACCGTAACAGAGGTGGCAGTTCAGTGCAATGAACCAGAGGCAGCCAGTAACCCTACAATATTTGAGCAAGATGCAGAAGCCTAAAAAGATCAATCCTAAGGCGTTTTTGAGCTAAGACAAAGGGTATTTTTGAAATTTTAATAATATCAGGTTTCGGTGGCTTAGGCGAACATATCAATTGTTCATTAGCCACCGAAAGCAGAGCTTTTGGTAGCTAATTGGTTTGAATTCTATCTACTCTAGTTACCAAAAGCACTGATAAGGCAGAAAGTTAATATTTTTGCACAGGTCCAAGTTTTCCTTGTCCAAAAGCCTCAGAAATGGTTCCAATTGATGGAAGATAATTGATGGAAGCTAATTAATGACATCCTTATCAAGAGTTTGTTTTGGTTTTGGAGGTTCTCTACAAGACAAAAAGGTAAAAAATGGTTAGCTATTTTCAAGGATATGAAGTTGTTTGACTGTCAATAGGTGTCAAGTTCAACTCCTCCCATATCACATGAGATCCAGTAGCCTCGGAAGGCTTACTACACCTAACAAAGAATCTGAAGAACATAAAGATCATTTGAGAATTTGAATTGACGTAGTTTATAGGATCTTTTCCTACTTTCTTGGGCGAGTTATTGATTTTCTATTTTAGGCAAAATTTGATCCAGTAATCTAGGATCTTGAAACTGTTTGTAAATGGATATAAAGCCCAAAACATTTGATGAACAAAAGGTTCAATTTTGAGTTCTATAATCCACTGTTATTGTAAAAAAGACACTTTCTTTAATATATTAAGCCTGCAAGCTTCTTTCATTGTTATTGTCAGACTCTCTTTTATCTTTTTCTATGCTTATGAGTTGAAATCATTCCTTTGTCTATGTTTAATGGTCCCATGGTAACTGTCATCTTACCTTTGATTGCTAAGGAAGAATCATAAGCATCCTTTGCTAGTTTGTTGACCCATCATATATATTGCCTATGTATGTTCTGGTTAATTGATTTATTTTCTTATCCATTTGATTTACAAACCTATTTGATAATATCTCTTGAAGGCCTTGTATTGAATGAATATAGCTAGACTGTCTTGAAGATACAATCCAGTGATTTAAGATATTCATCTTGATCCAAACCCACACCCATTATTGAGAAAATAGTTACAAAAAGGTTAAGTTACCATGCATCTCTGAGATACATCCTAGGAGAGTTTCCTAGAGTGATAACACCACATATATGCACCCTACCTATATTACAACATGCGTATACACAGGTTGCACCACCACAGCCCGTGTACATCGAGATTTGTGCCCAAAATTAAAAAAAGGTGTCAGGTTTCCATGTCACATCACGATATCTATGATCCTTGGCCTTCCATATACTGGAAACATTCTGAATCGACCTTTCAGTTCCACTTAAAGGCTACAAATGGGCCAAAGTCGAGCTATGGAAAGGAGGAGAAGAATTTAACTTTGAGAGCAAAGTTACTCTGGAGAAATAATTCACTTCACATTGACTCTGCATCCCTTTGTTCTTTAAGTCTGAGCACATTGTTCAGCCCCCAAACTCTTCCCTTGTTGATTGAGAACTTCATTGACTCTCTTATATGAGCTTGCCTTTGGTGGAGGATTGAAGTGGTGGAGGCCCAGCTAGAAGGAATTTAGTTTCTCGATTCCGAACCGTGCCGACACAGAAGTTTGTAACTCATTCACTTCTGCTGATTACATTTTAATAGAAATACTCTTTTCTCATCCAATTAATATCTTGCGAATATTTGAATTTTTATTCCATGGGCGTATTTGTTATAGATGTTGATGGATTATGATATTTAATGTGCTAAAATTATATATTATCACTATATTCTTTCATTTCTTGATTGTTGAGGACTAGTTGCAGGTGTATCACTTTGGGTCAAGTGCTCGACAGTGGACTTCATCGAATGTCTAGACGAGGTAGGCCTTTTATCTTGTCTTGCTATCATATTTGTTTATATAGCATACTTGAGATTAGATTTGATTTCTGCAGTCATTTCCATCTGTCCTGGTTTACCCCTAGCCATAGAGATATTTTCCTCGTAACATAATTGTTGACCATATTAGGGATAAAATCTTTTTTTTCGGGGTTTGGAGTGTTTTTCTCCTTATATTTCACTCGTTTATATTGAGTTTCTTGTCGTATGATTGTTATAGAAAGATTTTCCTCACCATTTCTATCTTGCACAAGTTTACCCCTTTTTCACACCAAGTAGACTAAAAGACATAAAAAAGGACATTTTTTGGCATTAAGTTGTGATTGCATCTCATGCCCTTAATTGCAGTATTGAGCCTTTAGCCGATTCTCGCTTTGCGTTATAAATCATTGCCTAAATAGATTTTGCACCCTCAACCAAGCAGAGCCTTGTTTATATCCTTCACAATTTGACACCCTATACCCTGGAAGGAACATCACCCCAAGTGTCCATCTCCCGCATGCATCCCCTGTATTGAGCATAGGTACGTTCCACTGCTGGAACTAGTTTTGCTTACTTGCGACACTTGTTCCCTCCTCTGTATGATCTGAAAATAGAAGGCTGACTTGTTATGCTATGCAAGCACCCTCTACTTCATTAAAATAAACTTTACAGGACCTTGCTTCATGGGTATAAATATGCAAGATAAAATTATGTGTTAAGTTCATGCATCTTCTTGTAAATGTTTATGTGTGAGGAATTGTTCTTTTAGATGGTTCAATATGTACTTTAAGAAAATACACAGCAACACAACTTGAAGAAAATAAACCATCAAACTCACAACAAGAACAAGATGATAAAGGAGTTCACCCCCCTCTGGGCTACATCTCCTTGAGCCTCCATCAATGGACTTGGCTCTCTGGGTTTAATTAGTCAAAAGTTCTTTTACAAGCTACTTCTCAACTCCAATGGAAAAAAATACTGTACCATTGAGATCAAAACACATAAAAACCCCAAAAATGACTAATAGAACTCTGAAAACGGATCATGGCTCATCCGGGCATGACCTCTTCTACATGTGGCCATAAGCTTCCCTGAGCTTCTCTTTGGAAAAAACACCTGTAAAAGTCCTCAAAAGCCTCTGAAACCTGTCCCAATGTGTTCATAGCATATCAATTAGCCAAAAATGATTATTCAATCACATAAAACAAACATAGGCTCACCAAACCATGTCCTCGATCAATGAGGGCTTCAAGCTCCCTGGAGCTCTCTAAAACTTCAATGGATAAAATCTTGCAAAATAAGTCTTCAAATGGCCTTGATAACAGTGCCAATGGATTCAGGACGTCCAAAAACCCCTAGCTGGGCTTTTACGGCACCTCAATCGGCCAAAAGATGAAGAAGTTAGGCCTCCTCCATTTTCCTCCTTCAACCTTGCTAAAACTGGTTCGCCAAAATGCACCCTTGTCGTTTGAACCTGGCTCACATGTAATATATGGCATGAAAACCCAGCACCGGGTGAAACCGTGCCAACGGTGCAAACTATAGGATGGTTAAGGTGCCTCCAGCCCCTAACTGCCAAGCACCTGGGCATATGGGTCATAATAGGACCACGCGCATAGTAAAAAGGGCTAAACGATTTTAAAAACCGTTTTAACTCCCGCGCTCCCGTGTGATATGTGGTCACATATTTTTGGGTCGTGTGACCGGGGGCTAGGGCTCCGTTCATAATACATAAACTTCCGTGCACATAGAGTATGGTCACATATAACAAACCACACGACCACGGGCCGAGGCTAAGCCCCGGCCCGACCCCCCGCCAAAAGAAACATACACCAAACTTAAATACATATATATTCATATATATAACAAGCAACAGGTGGTGGTGCAATGGTTGGGTGGACTTTGTAAAGGTGCTTGGTCCTTGGAGGAGGTCCGGGGGTCGAACCCCACGGACTCCAAAATTTTTAACAAACAAAACAACCAACCAGTACTGGGGTGCCACGTGGCTGCCCACGATTGGGCCACGTGGCACCTTACCATTTGCCCAAATGATGCCAGATGTCGCAATAACATTCTCCCAATTGTCATCTACTCACAAACCACCATGTCAGCAGGTGCCATGTCACCGTATGATCACCACGTCAGCCTGTACGAACTCTGCCACGTTAGCCTGTACGGACTGTACAGTCAGCATTAAAATTTTTGTCTGTTTGACTTGATGAACAGATCGCTATATCTCTCACTCCTGACATCCGTTTGAGATGAAATGAGTTGCGTTGGGTTTGCAACGACGAGGGCTACACTCTCGTTCATTTTGAGGCAATTCTGAGAACGTTGATTTTTGAGCTAAAATTTGACCCCTGGTCCAGATTTTGATCACTGTATCATAGCATTCATTTGTTATGAAAAAAAAAAAAAGACGGGCAGGAAGGGAGTACTATATTGTAATTGGCAGCAGTCGTGTCTCCTTTGAACAGAGAACAAATTTATTGATTTCTTGCATCATCATAATTTTGGGTTTAGCATGGCCTTAGGAAGCTGATCTAGTTATAGATTTTTCTCTACCGACTGGTTACTCTTCCAGTCCCTATATAGAAAATTATTGATGCCTCCTGCATCTAATAGTCACAGCATTGAGTCTATGCTACCGGATTCCACCATGTCTCATGCTCTTGTTCAAAGGAAGTCTATCAACCTGCTTCGACCACTCCTCAGAAATCTTGACTTTGCATGTCGGTCATACCCTTAGTTTGTCTCAGAATCACATGATACTATGGTCTTATTATGCACCCTAGCCATACTTTCATCATTGGTAGGTCACCTTGAACCCAACAATGGACACTTCATCATTGGTTGTTGACTAGGTGGTTTCCCTTGTGTTCAACGACAAGACATCTATTCACACTTTGGGATTCATGCAGTGTCTTGGTTGCCATTAGCCTTATTGGTGGCTTCCTTGCCTTTGTCAACAGTTTTCATCATTGACTGCTATTCAAAGGGTCTTTTTCATATATCACTTGCAGTTGGTACACGTGAAAGATGCACAGGGTCATTGGTTCATGAACATGTTCTTCGTCCACTCTCCACCAAATCATGAAGCTTCTGCTTTGTTCCTCGTGCTGACTGATGATAGATGCCTTAATGCTCTCCTTTCAGCGGGTCTCTTTCCATCAACTTCAGCTCATTTATTCTGGATATGGGACCTAGAGTTTCATGAGTGCCTTGAGGCTTGAAATCATTAGTGGCAGCCTCTCTTGCCATTGACAAATGGGAATACATCAATGTCTCCTGATCAATGGATTTCTCAAGTGTTCAACACCAACTCCTTTATTCGCACTTGTAGAAATGTACTCGGTGCCTTGATACCTACTTTCATTATTGGTAGGTTGTCTCGCATTTTTTAATGGTATA